>JAYMFD010000333.1:0-101435 GCA_035771175.1 Paratinospora sagittata
GCAAGAAATAAGAACAGTCCTGCATCCTTTCTGGAATGATCTGTTGGATAAATACCATGTACATTTTTTAAATTGTAAACGCAAAAATCAATCTGCTTAAAAATATAACATAATAAAATCTTGGTTGAAAATAAAAACATACCTCATGAGTCAACTTGCAGTCACTATTGGAGCATAAACCTTTGAGAAACTTTGTACACACAGCAACTTTTGCAGGATCATGAATATACGGACATTTCCCACCAGCCTTCTTACATTTCCCAAATCTAGTAAAAAATTGGCAGTACTGCTGTTTCTTAGCCACCCGCATCCTGGCAGTATGCAAACTCCAGCGAACTTTCTCACTCGCCAAAATGCGAACCAATTTCTTTGGATCTCTAACAAGCTGGTTACCATTGCCAATTCGAATATATCTGTTCAGAAATAAATGTGCACATAAACAAAACTAATTAGTTTGATATATTCTGCAAAAGGTTATGAGATAACTTTTGTTCCTTTAGATTTTTCTTTTCCCTTAAATAACAATCAAATGATGGCTTCCTGAACTTCTCAAATATCAAATAACAAGTTTCAAGAACTGCCTCTGTAATATGTAAAGTAGATCAAGGAAAGTTTCCAAAGCTTCCTCACACGTGTTAAGTCTCAAAACAGTTTCATGCACTTAATTTAAATGGAATACAAGTCCACATACTCATCATTGCCGATTAGTAATCTTTTTGGAATAAATGATTTCTTGCCACCCTTTCCTGATTCTGATTGGAGATCAGCTGAGCATGACGATTTCTCATCTACACAAGCATAGGCATGACTTGTATAAAAATACTAATTTACATAGAAGAAAATTTTTCATACTGCATATAAACTGTAAAAAAGACAATATCTTTCTCCTTTCCTAACTAGAAGATTGCACCATCCAACAAATGTAGCATAGCAAGATCCCCGATTCTCTTTAACGCATGGTTCCCAACTAATTTTCATTTTTGGGAAAATTCACTAGATTCATTGAAATCTAACAATAAAAGACAATATCCAAAGCATACTTAATATGTCAATTGTTTCATTCATTATCCTTTTTTATTTAAATATTAAAGAGCACAAACGATAAGTCAAAATCTTCAAATGTAAACTTTTTTATTATTAAAAGTAATAATCAACTACAATCTTAGCTAATAGAACGGGAAAATATTAGGTCTTACAATATATCCTAGTAAGTTTTTGAATATGCAAATGCAACTGTAAAGGTTACATATTGTAACCATTTGTCAAAAATCTTAAAAACTGAAGTTAATATTAATATTCATCATTATTAGATTTAAGATTTATTAGCAGTAAAGGCCATTTGAGGATTTTGAAGGCAAAAACTTTTTACCTTTTAAGAGCAGAACCTTCAGTTTCTCCTCAATGAGAGAATAAATGATTAACAACTAAAAGAATTATTTAAAAATGTTTACAGATTATAATGGTAAACTGATTTAAAAAATTACAAATTTAATTTGAAAGAATGCTTCTTAAGGCTCAAGACTATTTTGGGGAGGCATGAGGCACAAATGAATTTTAAGACAAGGGAAGCTGATTTAGCATACTAACTAATCCATTCCTCCATCTGTTGAGGCCAAACATCTGGGGCGTGAGTGGATGAGAGAAGTAGAAACATTAAATTCAATTTAAAATTTAAATTAGACTCACTAATCCTGGTGGATTGGAAATGGAGATGGAAGAGAGTCAAGAGACCTTAGAATACCTCCAATGATAATTACATCCTTGAAATATGATTTAGTGATTTACCAATGAAAGGAATTCTGTCCTCAATTGAACTTCTAGTGCCAGCAGCATGCTTGGACAGTTGGACTAGCTCACTCTTTGTGTGCAAGTTTTTTCATCAGAAGGTAGGCCATCACTACTCCAGTCTCACCCAACATAGACTGGCCTATGACCACAAATAAGATGCAAATGGCACCTAGTACTATTCATTCTTGTTTAAATCAGTGGGTTCCTCTTTATATGGCAATTTCTAGCTTATCCTTCATGGAAGTTTGACCAAGTCAAGTGATTATAATGACAACAGAACAGTGGACCCAAGTAGCTCCATCTTTCATGTGCAAGATTTCCAGTCAAATCTATCTCTAAAATGAATAAATCCATTCATAGAATAGAGGATAATACCAGGAGAACAGTAACAATGTCACAGTTTAAAAAGTATTGACAATTGTATTAGTTAGTGTTCAACATCGAAGCCAAAAACAGAAAAGGGTACAGTCTCAGTTTTGCAAAGAGAGAGTGATTTACAGTAAAACACCACCAAAGCCTAGACTCCACAGAAAAAATTTTGTAGAGAAAAATTCAGGAGAAATTCCTTTCAATTATTCACTGTCCTTTCCAGAAAATATTCTGGCTTCATATGTTGTACAGAGTCACTTCAAGTTCCTGGACATAATTACTAACTACTCAGGACTCCAAAACAACTATCTAAAACTTTCAAATAATATTAAATAAAACAAAGGAGACTAAAAGTCTAAAAGACTCTTTAACTATTTTAAATGATAAACTCCTCCTTAAGAATAATTAATTAATGTAAACTTGATTCAGCTCAACAAAGCCTTTTCCAACTAACTACATGAGGCCAAAATAAATCCACTTCCACTACTCCGTTCTATCAAGGGCTAAGTCAACATTTAGATTACAAGTAGTTATGTCCCTTTTAATAATTTATTCTTTTTTTAAGAGGAAACAAATTATGATATTAGATTAATATAATGCAGTTACATGCAGAGCACCAGTGGTGCTGCTGATGATTGCCATATTGGCCCCAACAGAGTAAAACATCCACTAAACGTCCAGCCCCTTCGACTCTTTAACCAAGAAGTTTCTAAAGTTTTGCATACAGCTACTCCAATCACACAATCAGACAGAAACTGAATGTCCCTGACTGAGTTTAGATGCTGCCACCCAAGATCTAGCAGTAAACGATATCTCATCCCATAGCAGGCTAGTTTCCTTTTGGGAATTGTGGAAAATTCTTTTATTTCGCTCTAACCACAGCAACCGTAACGTCGAAAATGCTGCTATTCTTCCAATCTACTTTTCACTCACAGATAGTGTGGTTATATGGGATAGAGATATAGCATCTTCACACGATGTAGGGGGAATAAACCTACCGCCTGAAAACACTACCCATATCTGCCACAAGGAGCTAGCATAAGGACATGTTACAAAAATATGATCCCTCGTCTCTGCGGCCTTGAAGCAAAATGGACAACAATGTGGAGATATATAATGGTTTAGAAGTCGTTTTTGCAAGATGTCCAATGCATTTAATTTTTGATGACCAAGTACCCACCCAAACACCTTAACCCTTGAAGGAACATGAGATTTTCATATGGGACCCGCTAATGGAAAGGAAGGAAAGCTCTAGTTAGTAGTTATCAAAGAGGGACAAAAAGAAAAATTTACAAGTGAAGATTCCGAAAGAGGAGGGTAACCATTTGAAGCCATTAAGTTGTGATGAAAGGCTGACAGCTTCAATTCTAGAAAGGAGAGGGCTAATTTCATCTAATTCCCTAGAGGTTAGGTTTCTAGACAGGTGGAGGTTCTCAGAGGTGGTGGAGTAAAAAGGAAGGGGGGATGGGTTAACAAAGCAGGAGTTGGGGTGATTGTGTAAGTTGGATACACGATATATATTTGGGAAGGATGTTGCTACGCATGAATCACCAGGCCATTTATCTTCCCAAAATTGGAATAGGTTGCCATTAACAACTATAGGACGGATAAAAGGTAGGAAACCCAGTAGGATAGAAAAGATAAATTTCCAAGGGCTTCTTTGGGTAGTTGCCCATACTGATTGGTATTCTTTTACATATCTCCAAAGCCACTTCCTGACTAGAGCCTTGTTCCTCAAAATGATCTTTCCAATGCCAAGCCCACCTTCTTCCACCGGCCTCTGAATCTCCCACTTGACCAAGTAAGATTTACTATAATTATCTAACCCTTCCCATAATAAAGACCTCATTTTCTTTTCAATCATATTTGCACACCCACCGATATTCTTAATAGTCAAAGAAAATATGAAGCGATAGCTAATAATACTGACCTTATCAAAGCAAGTCTACCCCCTTTTGACAAGAAGCTCTTCCATCCCTCTAATCTACTTGCAATCTTGGAGAGAACCAGGTCCTAGAAGGATTTGGTGGTCGGTTGACCTCCAAGCGGCAACCCCAAGTAGTTCAACGGCCAAGTCCCAATGGAACATCCCACACTATTGGCAAGACAAGGTAGTACATCACAGTCCACATTGATCCCAACCATTTGGCTCTTCGCCGTGTTAACTTCCAAGCCTGATATAATGCAAAAGCTCTTTAGGATCTGTACGACATTTATTACATTTTGTTCAGCACCATCAAGGAAGAATAGAGTGTCATTTGTATATTGTAGGTGTGAAACTTCCACCTTGTTAATCCAACTACAAACCATTTTTATTAGAGAACTTTATCGTGCCTTCATCAACATTCTTCCTAGTCCATCTACTACTAGAGTGAATAAGAATGGTGATAAAGGGTCTTCTCGCCTTAAAACTCTCCCCGCAGTAAATTTGTCTCTAGACCTCCCATTAATAATCACCGAATAAGTTACCAACCGAATGTATCCATTTATTTATCTTCCCCAACGATCCCCCATATCCTTTTTTGCATAATGAGGTCTAAGAAATTCCAATCCATTGTGCCATATGCCTTAGCAAAGCCAACTTTAAACAAGACCCTTTCTTCCGTCGGGATCTATAATCCTCCACAACTTCATTTGCAATCAAGACCGAGTCCAATATTTGTCATCCCTTCACGAATGCTGATTGAATGATATCAATAGTTCCATGAAGGAACAGTCTCAGCCGCAATGAGAGAACTTTGGATATGAATTTATACATGCTAGTGACCAGGCTTAAAGGGCGAAAGTTTTTAATATGATTAGGATTCAGCCTCTTTGGAACTCGGTAAATGTATGTCTCATTTATAAGAATGTTAACAACCACTCCATGATAGAATTCATTCATCACCTTCATAATATAATCTTTAAGCATTTCCCAAGACTCTTGAAAGAATGCTAGAGAGAAACTGTCCAGTCCCAGTGCTTTATATGGGTCACAACTAAATACAGTTGCTTTTACCTCGTTGTCCTAGAAAGGCATTTCAAATGCATCTCTATCAACTGCGTTTAAGTGGCTCCCAATCAAAACCCTCAATTCCCCAAAAGTGACCCAAAGAGGATGCATATTGCCCCTTAAAGTAATCCAATACTTCTTCAACAACCTCCAACTCATTGTCCACCACCTCGGTAATAATCTATTCATGTTATTTTAGGTCTTCCTTTACCTCTATCTTTCCGTGGATTATTAATAGGTCACTCTTTCTAACTACTGCATCCAAAAGTCTTTGTTGTATGTGACCAAATCACCTTAATCGATTTTCTCTCATTTTATCTCTAATTGGGGCTACTCCTATCATTTCTCAACTATGTTTATTTCTAATTTGAATCAATGTTTTACCATATATTCATCTTGATGTTCCCATTTTTGTTATACTTTACTTTGTTTATTAGTATCATTTTTTTAAAGCCCAATATTCTTTAGCACTGGGCATCATGGTTGACCTAATAGGGTCGTGTAAAACTTTCCTTTCAACTTCAATACAATGCATCGGTCGTATAATACTCTAGAAATACTCCTCCACTTAAGCCATTGTGCTTTAACTCTTGCTAAATAATTGATCCCAAATACCTAAAATCTTCACTCCTTGGTATCTCTTTGGCTTTTCAATCTTCATTGTCTATTCATCTAGATTTCTACTTCCACAAAAATTAAGTTTAATCTTGAAGCATTTATATTCTAAAGCCTCTCCAAATCTCTAGCTTAGCATTTACTTCAGAATTAATTTCATATTTTAGCACTATATTATCTGATTAATTAAGGAATCATTAATTTTATTCATCACATTTTTAGACCACCAGTGAAGGTTTGTAAATACTTCACCAGAACAACAAATAAAAAGAGATCGAAAACCATAAAGAAAGAAAACTTGTGCAGTACAATACAGACAAAATGCGCTCCATCCATGGAAGAAGGTAAATCCAATAAAAGACCTGGAATTCTTTGAAGAGTCCGTCTTGATGAATCCATTTTATAACGAACGGAACCAATCCGGAAAATGCGCTCCCCTGAAAACAAGCATTGGTTCAATAGTCAAAAGGTTCTCCTCAATAACAAGCACTAAAGCATAGAAAGTATTGTCTCCAAGTTGATTCAGGCGTAAATCAGACATGGTAACATAACATGGCCAATCTTCGAGTTTTCATGCAAGTTAAAAAATGAAAAAAAAAAAAAAAAAGACACAAAAATCTTCCAGACCAGGATTTTGATTGGCCTTTGTAGGTGTGGCTTTATACTATGAGCTGACTTACGAGAAGATTGATTTATATTCTTTTCACTGGAAATAGCACAAGCAGCACCCATCTGCTCTCTTTTCTTCCTTTGAACAGCAGCAACTGCTCGCGTAGCTTCCTGTAAAATCATGAATTTTATACTCAGAATCTATGAAAATTCACCTATATATCCCGTTAAGAAGCAAGCAAGTGAAGAACATAACACTAGAATCAGGGTTGAACTTGTAGCACAACACATGGCATGCAAGATATGAGGTCATAACCTCAAACCACACCCAGTACCCATGAAAAAAGAATTCACAACAGAGACAAAGCACCAAATGAAGTTGGTAGTATGCATGCTATATTAACTAACCTCATTCACTTTTTTTGAGCTCCTTTCAATCGATTTTGACCATTTCAGATTAGACCCACCAATGCTCAAAACCTTGGATTTTCTGAGGGAAAATCCACCAGCTGACCTTGTATAAACGGTATTCCTCTTACGTGAGAGCAGCAATTTCTTACTAAAAGTAAGAAAGTGAGTCACTAAGTTGTTAGCAGATTAAGCAGGTAGAAGTATGCAGATAAAATCAAATATAAAACCACCAAGAATCACTTAGAAAGTTCCAAAATACAAGCTACAGTTTGTACCAGATCGTAGACATTGAAGTCTTCTTGAAAACTGACATCGAATTAGACATAACATTTCTCCAATTTACAGTTCTTTTCCAAGGGAAAAGATGAGGAAGAACTTCCTGATATTGTAATGATTTTGTAGCACCATCTTGTGATTTTTGCCCATTTAGGGTCCACACCAAAGAAAACTTTGAAGGCTTGCATGTCTTGACTAAAACTGCAGGAAGTGAAACCATAGAAAATTTTGTTCAATTAATAATGGAGAAGAGAAATTTGACAGTTGCTCAACACATGGTTCCAGAGAAGTCAATACTGCTTCATTTGGTATAATGAATATCAGCTACAGCTAATTAACATCATGGCTTTTATCACAGGTCAATGAAATATTTTTCCCGCATAAGATCATATAGAAAAGAAACAAGACCTAATACGATTGAGGTAAAGATGGGCTAGTCCAACCAATCATCAAATCTCGTCAGGAACATGCAGTTAGAAACTTAGAACTTGTCCAAAACAAGACCTAAAATGATTCAAATAGCCAAGATTCAATTTGTTTGAAAGCCAACAAGACGCCTTACCAACTTGAATAGAAACACATGAATTAACATTAAAAGCAAGTTGAAGACACCCACACCCCCTAATAAATCCACAATGTAGATCTTTCAAGAAATAAACAAAGCAACATCGAAAATATATTCTAGGAGGAAGTAAGTTGAGCATTGTCAAAGTAAATGTGATTATTTTGCTGCCAACTTATCTTCTAATCTCCCCACACTTGTGTGTGCCTGAATGGACTAAAAGAATGCTGATGAACTTCCTATTAAAGAAATAATCACAAGATTCCTTTTTAGGAGGTTCCATCCTATAGATATATGAACTGAGCGAAATGAGTCTTAATAAGCATCAACAAGTCCACTACTCAGATATATCATCATTTCTTTCTGAATTCTGACCCACGAAGTTTGACCTATGTTCTATAAACACAGAGGAAGTAAAATTAGTGTTGATATCCTGTACATTGACATAAATCTACAGAAGTATAAAGTTCCCACTTGGACTACTCTTTTGCCCATAATATCAGCAATTCTCGGTGTTGAGCTCAAAGTTAAAGAGATGACACCAATAGCATATTCCTAAATTCACAAATCCAACTATTATCCAATTGCTGTTGTCGCTTTTTTTTTTTCTCTTTAGTTCAAGTGTTTTTTTCTTCAGTTTTATACATACAAAAATAAATTTTAATTCCAATTAGGTTTCTGCATTTTTATATGTACAAAAATAATATTTGCCACCAAAATTTCCCCAAGAAAGTATAGATACTAGTACCACTAATATCAAAACAGTAGTGCTTGTGAGTTACAAATGTTTTATCCGCTAAGGTATCTTCCATTGCAAATGAGATAAACATATTCATACACACTAGTTCTCACTTCAAGAAAGAAAACAAAATAACATTAACTTATAGAAGGCATGAAAAGGATTCAGAACACAGAAGTAACTAACAAAGATAGATGAAGCACTAAAGACCACACAAGGACCAAAGAATCAAAGCACAACCATCATGCTAAGTTTTAAATTGTCAAAAACTAACTAATAAGGATGTCAACAAGAGGCTATTCCTCAAGACATTGAGAGTTTTTTTTAAAAAATGAGAAAGAAACATCTACTCCTGAAACGAGAAAAAAAAGGAAGGCAAGTCTTCCTCCTGCTACCAAGAACAAAAGAGAAACATAAAACAAGAAAGTCCAGTCTCTAATCAGATTGGGCAAAGAAAAGCAATGAAAATCACTATCAAGCTCCATCCATGAGGAAGCTTTGACTTGAACATTTTCTCTAACCGCATTAACCTCACGTGAGCAATTTTAAACACCTGTTCATGACTTCATTCCTTTCTAGCCAAATATGCCAAAGCAGCGCCTACACAGCATAATGCCAACCAAAATTCCAAATTTTTTAGAGGTCAAACTTGTCGAATTAAAGAGTGCAGGTAATTTTGAAAATGAATAAAATCATAATTAAGTTTGACAACCTTAATTTGTCAGAAATGGGCTTGCTAGCAACAAAAAATAAAATAAAAATAAAAGATAGTGTAGCTGGTTGCCATTGACCAAATGCCACAATCACCATAATCAACTTTTTCACATTAATAACAATCTTAACAAGCAGATAAATTAAACACGTATTGAGAACTTATACAAACAGAACATATCAGCATAAAAAGTCATGTTACGTTTTCTATTTACAAAGACATGCACACAATTTGTAAATACTCACTTATTTATGTTTAGAAGTTCCAGTAAAGATTCAAAAGAAAGAAAAGAACCAGAACTCATCTAACTGGCTTCTTTAAACACACCTTTATTAGTCCTTCTCTTACTTATATTTTTGCCGCATTTCACAGACGAAACCTTAGGAACAACTTGACTTTCTGAATTCGAACCATCATCTGGAACGGTGACTGCTTGCTTCAAGTGACTACCCAATGAGGGAGAGCTCCGAATAAGCTGGTTCTTTCTCCTTTTGTAGTATTGATCACTAGATGATGAAGAAAACAATGGCTGGGAATTCTCTGAAACACTTAAAAAACTGTTTCCAATTTCAGTATTTTGAGAAGCAACCAGCTGATTGGATTTGTGCTTCACATATATTACTTTCCTTGCCTTGGGGGATTTCAACTTTCCACTGTTTAAAACATTATCAGTTCCTAAATTCTTGATTACACCGGACTGAGAATCAGAGGCCCCAGAAATCTTGGGAACAACACTACTTTCTGTAACTACAGGAGCTGGAGTTATTTCAAGACCAACTTTTAAAAGAGGATCAGCTGATGTATAAGATGCATAAACCTGTGACGAATTAGTAGTGTTGTTTGGTGATCCGCTATTCTCAGGTAATGGGGGTGTTCTGGACCTCTCCAAACCTATTCTCAAACTAGGGTCAATGCTGTTACTGTTAATCTCAGTAACATCATCTCTCTTTGATTCAAGTCTACCCACAGGATCTAACCTAAGCTGTCCATGAGGAAGTATGGTAGATGGAGCACTTTTTCGAACAAGGCTGTTACCTTTACGAATATAGGAATTGCTTTGAGTCTTTCCGAATTTATTCCCGAGATTACTTTGTGAAGAACCAGTGCTCAAGGATGATTCTTGTTGGGGCATAGTTGTGTTATCAGTTCGGCGCCAGGTCCGAGGTCGTGTGATGCGAGTTAAAGCAGCAGGTTCTTTTGAAAAACCAGAAGCAAAAGTTGACCGACCAGGTAAAACCCTAGGAACTTGAGGAATCTGGTGGGTCTTCCTCCCAGTAAATTCTCCGACCTTTGTCTTCAGAAAAGGTGATGATTTTCCACTCTCTTGTGATGGAAATGGCTGTCTCTTCTCAGGAGAACCACCAATGTTTATTGCTTCATGTATTTTCACACTGGCGTCAGAATCTGATGTTGATAATTTAGCATTCAAAACAGAATCCGTTTTATCTACAGGCTTCTCATCTGGTTCATCTTCCTTGCTACTCATTTTTTCTCCAAGCAAGTGGTTGTGCAATTCTTCTGAATTCAAAGTGTCCGACTCTGGAGATTTAGACAAGGATTCTTGATCACCAAGACTGGTGCATTTATCTGGTAAAAACTCAATCCCTTCATCACTGGAGTTATGAAGTAAGGCACCTGAGACCTCTACATTCAAGGATGTATAATTAGATAAGGTTGGTAACTCATCCTGAGACGGGGGACCATAACCCTCACTTTCCAAGGGCTTACTTAGTGATCTCTCATCTTCCAATAATTTTGGGACTTCTAAAGGTAAAAAACCCAAATTTTCCTCTGCCTGTTGGTGCAAACCAGTATTATCACATTTCTCTCCATTGAATGTTCTATTCTCTCTTGCTTTCTCCATCATAAGTTTCTCTTCTCTTTCTCTGTCATTTTCCAATTCTATACTATCATTATGGAGAGTGTTTTCTTTGCTCTTGCCCCCTGTCACAATTGAGTTAAAATCTTTTCTCCAGCCAACTTTTAGTCCTGGTGATGAAAAGGGGGAATTCAAAATTGGAAAAGCCAACTCCCCAACAGAAGAATTAGAATCCTTACCCTGGTTTGCAGAATTTCTAACATCCTCCTGATTTAAACCATCTTTTCCTAGAAACAGAAACATAGATGATCCTTCCTCTGTGCTGCTCTCAAGATATGAAGAGAACAAATTTGCCGGCTGCAAACTGATATCACCCTGGATGTCAATACCAGAGACTTTAGCTTTCTCTTCCAACTGCATTAGACACGCTCGAGACCTTGAGCCAGCACTTGTACCAAAGTCACAGCTATTCGCTTTTATGGGATCATCATGTATTATAGTTGACTGAGAACTTGACAAGCATAAAATAGAGGTTAGAGTATCATCCTTCATTGTAACCTTAGGTATGTATTTCTGGTCAGAACCTATGTTAAAGTCCAAAAGAGATTGTTCAACTGCACTGTTCTCAAGCAATGATGGAATTGTAGGTAAGGGCTGGGAACTAGATTTCTCATTTGACAGTGTAAAATCCTTCTGTGAAGTAACGGCAGAATCCATAACATGGTCATGAATTTCACTTACTACACTAGTCAAACCAAAATATTCCATGAAATCCTGCTTCTTAATCTCAGGTGTGTCATTAGAATCAACCATGGGGATTGGAAGCAATTCTGCCGTTGCACTGCTGGCTGTTGATACTGCAGTCCTATGTAAAGGCTGCAAATCAAAAGTCCTAGTCATGTCAGTCTCAGAAGCAGTAACTTTATCTCCCGATTGCATCATGCACTCATCAGAACTAGAACCACCAGCACACACAGTTCCATCACAGATTTCTGTCAACCTTGAATTTGGCAAACCTGTTAGAGTGTCAGTGGCTTCATTGCTGTTATTAATATTAGGTATGTCATCAGATCCAGATACAGGGCTCAGAAGTGATTGTCCTTTTTCATTATTCTTAAGGGATACAACCACCCCATCTAAAGAATTGGGATCAACATCACCAGTCTTTCCAATCATAGGAGCTACAACTTTCTCATCTGATTGCATTACACCTGTGTCAGAACTCATCACAGAAAGTACACCAGGGCTAGAGACATGGCCATTTACAGGTCCCTTGACAACAGTTTTCACTGTTGAACTAGACAAACTTGAAGGATCATCCAAGACTTTCTTCTTGTTATTCTGCTTAATCTTCTTCTTCTTCTTCCTCCTCTTAAAATTAGGCATAGCAGGAGATCGAACCACAGAGCGAGAAAGTGATTCTACTCCAACACCATGCTTAATTTTCACATTAGTCTTGTCTATTGACTGCAAACAAGCACCTTTTGTCATCCTATTACTAGCTAAGGCGCCTTCCTCCTCATTAGTTTTCGTAGGAACCTTTTCAGAGCTTGATGCAGCATTTGCACCATGGGCTGATCCATCAGAATTTGCAGCTTCCTCAAGGACTTCCTTTATTTGTATCTTAGGTGTATCAGAACTAACAATGGGGCTTGAAAGAGATCCTGCAATTGCACAATTCTCAAGTGGGACAGTAACCTCGTGTAAAGGCTGCAAGTCAACATCCTCCTTTTTCCCAATACCAGATTCAGTAACTTCCATTTCGATGTTAATTAGGCCTTTGTTGGAACCCAAAGTAGTGTCTACACAAGGGTTGGAGCCACTAACATTAAATGTCCCTCCAAGGTTTCTGCTTACACTTGTACTTGACAAACTTGAAATAGGGGCATTGGCATTGCTTTGTCTAACCTTAGAAGCAGAAATACCATTGGAGTCAGAGACAAGGCCCGAGGGTGATGCTCCTAAAGCTCTGCTCTTCTGTGGTAGAGCACCTGTAGTTTGAGAGGCCTGCAAACCAACATTATCCACTGTCCTAATCCAGTTACCATTAATTTTTCCCTTTGACTTTTTCAAACATTTTTTCGGATTTGGGGTTGCATTCTCGCCACAAATGGAGCTACTACCATTTACAGCTCCCTCACTCACTTTAGTCACTTGTGATTTCAGCAAACCTGTGCCAGGCATAGGAACCATCTTTTTCTTTTTCTTCTTTATTGTAGGTCCTGACCCAGCCGTGTTACTGGCAGAAGATTTCACTACCTTTTTATTACCATGGGGCACATTCATATTATTCAGAGTTATCTCCTTTAATGACATTATGCCCCTGTCTAAATTTGACTTGCTATCCATACTATGTGTAGAGTTATCTCCATTTATTTTTCTCTCACAGATTTCAGACACTTTTGGACTACCTAAACCAACAACAGGTTTCATAACTTTCCATTTCTTACCATTAGGTGTGCTGCACCCATCAAAACCAACAATAGGGCTTGAAGGATTTGTAATTGCTTTCGCAACCAAAGCATTAGATTTAAAAGAAACATCGAGTTCTACTGGACTACCCTCTCTAGCTTCTTTTTTGCCTTTGGATGAACCTGCATTCCTATTATCAAAATACCCAGATGATGCAAATGACCCTTCATCTTTCCATTTCTTAGTATTAGCATAACCAGGCAACATTGATCCTTCATCTTTCCATTTCTTCCCAGGGTTACCCAATTGAACCCTGAGCAATGCACTCATCCTTTGGGTTTTCTTCTTTGGAGTACAAGTAACCTCTTCAGAACCCTCATCATCCACAATGTCCTTGAACTTACCAGTTTTCATTTGATGATGGAAGCGTTTCCCAGAGAAAACACGACGCCCATCATCACTAGGACCAACATCATCAGAAACCACATCCTCATACCCCAATACTGCAGAATGATGAGATACCGGCGGCGGTCTCATTTGATCCCTTCTCCTCTCTTCACTAACAACATCGTATTCAAAATCATAACCTGACTCTGATGTATCATGATGATCGACAACGACAACATGACGACGAACACAATTCTCATTACCACTATCACCTCGCCAATCAATTGGACTCCAGAACAACTCCTCTTTCTGATTCCTCTCAAAACTCTCTCTAGAACACTCCCGGAACGGAATCAACCGGCTTTCCGGATCCTTCACGAATCTTTTCCGCTTAACAAAACCGCCATCCGGCGCGTCCCGGTAAGGGGACATCAACGGCTGTTTCAAAGGATGATCATGCTGATGCTGATGCTGATGCTGATGATTATGACAACGTCGATGATGATGATGACGACGATGATGATGATTGGATTCAATTTCCCAATCAATCGGAACCGGCCTCAACGGGCGATCATCCGCCGGAACCCTAGGTGGATCAAAGACATCAGGACGGGCATCTACACAAGAGTTATGATTGAAATTGGGATGTTGGCGAAGACGATGAAGATGGTCAAAGACGGGTTGATCGTAAACCCTTGGTAGAGTTGGAGGAGGATGGCGATGGAGATCTAGGGCATCGTGTCTTCTAGGGTTTTCTTCGAAGGGATAAAGGAATTGGGGAAGGTGCCGGTACGGCGGCGCCGGTGGTGGTGGTGGTGGTTGTGATGGTGATGGTGGTGGTGGTGGCCGTGGATGAGGCGGCGCCGCCGGTTGAGGAGGTGGCAAACGGTGGTGGTGGCCGTGGTGGAAGAAGTTCCGGTGATCGGAGAATCTAGGAGGAGGGATGGGAGCGTACCTGTTGTTGTTGTTGTGATGAAACGGTGGTCGAGGTTCCATTGAAGCTGCCAGGAGTGTTGTCTGAGATTTTGATCTTTGTTGCAAGATTTACGATGAAATTAGAAGTATTAAGTGGTTGGAAGTAAAAGTTGCAGAAGGAGTTATGACGCGTTTTTGACTTTTTTGACCCTATTCGTGGTTTGGGCTGTGGGCCCACTTGTTCTTATCTTTTCCATTTTATTGGTTGGTGCTTGGTGGGTATTAAAGAGTAAAATTTTATAATGAAAAATATAAAAAACTCGAATTAGACTATTATTTATCTTTTCTTTTAACCTGTATCTTTTAAATGACCTGAAATCAGTAAGTTTTTTACTCTATATTTCGAAATTTGTTTCCCTCTACTTAATTTTTAAAAGTTAATAATATTTTTTTAAAATAATAAATATACCTAGATTGCGTTTGATTGAGTTGGATTTCTCAATTCAACTCAACCCAACTCAAATAGTTCAAATTTAATTTGAGTTGGGTTAGTTGACCAGATTGAACTTGAACCTAATATTTGATCAATTTCAAGTTACATTCACTTTTAATTAAAAGTTAACTTTAGTTACATTCATCTTTTAAAGGAGTCTTTATCGAGCATCTTTTGTAATTCTGATAATAGTTCAAAGTTGCTTGTGTCGATGACAACAGTTACAGCTAAAAATAGTTTAGCGACTTTAAGTTCCATTAAACAACCTCAAACTCTAACATTAATCAAGGTCAAAGAGATGATAATCATATTTTAAAAGACCATGTGTATCAGTTTTAAAATCATATTAGTTTTAAAGTTTCAAACTCACAGGGATCCAAGATGACACATTTTAGAGGACTCTCCTTGACTTGGATTCTCTCTTCTTCTTCCCTCACCCATCTCAAAATCCTGCAGTAAATAAATCTTGTTGTATGCCATCTTAGTATTTCTCTACTTATAAGTTTACAAATGATTTTTTTTTTAATATATAGTTTTGAGTTTCATTAAAAGAATTAACAAACATGGCTTTGAATTAAATTTTAAAACCAAAAAGTAAAAAGGATATATATAAAAACACTCTTAAGTTGAATAGTTTGTTGTACTGTAATGTACGTTTTTATTGATCATAGTGGTAAACTAAAATTGAGCTTATTTTTTTACTATATTTATTAATATTCGATTCGGGTCAGGTTACTTGAGTTTTCATGGGTTAAACTCGTGACCCAACTCAAACTGATCGGGTTGGGTATTTTAGACTCAACCTAACCCAAACAATCTATCTAACTCAATCCAACAAGTTCGGTTCGGGCAATTTAGTCAGATTGATGAACACTCCTAGTATTGACCAATCTTTTACCCTTTATTTTGTTTTATTTTTAAAAAAGTTGAAAATCAAAAAAATGGGAAGGGTAAAAGATAAGCACAAATAGCATATTGATTTGTATCTCACATTAAAGTTTAACATTGCTTTAACAATGTTGTCCGTTTCCATATCAAATATGAAATTATAACATAAAAAACTTTCTAACTACAATCACGCACTCCGTGTTAGGGGTGTAAGCAGGTTTGATTAGGTCAAGTTTTGCCCCAAACACCCACCCAACCTTAAGTTACAAGAAGGCCCAACCCGACCAACCAATTGTCTGGTGGGGTCGAGCCGGGAAGATTGGGTTAGGAGAGGAGAAAGAGAGTGAAAAATGGGGGCGGCTAGGTGAGGGAGTTGCAGAAGGAAGGGGAGAAGAGAGAGAGAGAGAGAGAGAGAAAGAGAGAGAGAGAGAGATGGGCATGGTTGGGCGAGAGAGTTGTAGAGAAAGAGGGAGAAGAAGAGAAGATAGAAAGATGGGGACGGTCAGGCGAGCGGGAAGAAGGAGTGCAAAGAGAAAGGGAGAAGAAGAGAAGATGAGAGAGAGAGAGAAGAAGAAGATAAAAAATAAATAAATAAATAGATAGGGGCGGTAGGGGAAGAAAATTGCAGAGGGAGAGAGAAGATGGGATAAGAGTAGGGGTGTACATAGATTGGGTTGGTTCGATTTTGGGCCAAAACCCAATCCAACCCAATTAGCTTAGTTTGAGAAAATTATAACCCAACCCAACCCAAACTAACCTAGTTCGTGTTGGGTTGGGTCGGTCAATTGGATTGGACTTGGGCCTAATTTTTTGTCAATTTCAAGCTACATTTAACTTGTACTCGACTCAAATCTATATTTTAGTCTTAAATGATGGCTTTTTGACACTAATATTCTCAATCTATTTGAAATAAACACTCAACATTATAATAATACAAAAGAGCATACATAATCACATTTCTCCAAGAAATAAGTTAACGGAAGGGAAAACAGAAAAAAGGTTTTATATTTTTTGAGGTGGTTCGGTTTGAGTTGGGTTCCAGTAGTGTGGCGACCCCGCGCCCCGGACCACCAACCCCGCAGGGAATGGCGTGCGGAATGCCGGGGGGAGACGCCCGGCGTAGGCATCTCCGACCACTCCTCAACTTCCGTGAGGTGGTTGAGACCCTACGAGCCTTATCTCAAACAACGACATAATATCAAAAGGTACTAAACAAAACTACCCACCGTATTAATCATCAAAGACAAGAGATAATCCATAAAAATGAACCATAAATAAAATCATAATCCCTACCGTCCATTAAAATTGACATACACATAAAGTTCAAAATTGTGGGTACAAATAAAACCGTCATATGCCCACATGGTCTATCTAACAAGTCTCAACTCACCCATACTACAATGTGGTAAGTATTATAATTACATAATCCAAAATATAATACTTCACTATTTAAAACACAGTTCAATCAAAATGTCTCGCAACTCACATCGAGGCTTTGAATTCTCTCGCAGGCAAGGCCCTCAAGATATGACTACTCCTTTGCCCTTATTCGGGAAAGAAGGACCTGAAAGAGGAAAATGAGGTTGAGCCAACGGTGCTCAGTGAATAGAATTCAAATATGCTATCAATACTCATCAATAAATATCATGTATGCATGTCAATATGTAGCATGATTAAAAGCTCATAACATATAGATATCAAACATTTATAATAAGTTCGATACAAGTAAAAGCTTATCAATTTGGATCCACATTCCACATGCATTGGGTTACTAGTGCACGTCTATTTCACCGTACCGTTGACCCCAATCTCTTCCTTTCCTAAAACCTTCCTATGACAAGGTTAAGTCCCCCTATTAGCCAGATAGATGGGCCCAACCAAAGTCATAAGGTTTTCTCAAATCAATGCATCATTCAAAACATTAGAACACATTCATGCTTTCAACATATAATATATAAGTGATATGATGACATAAAAGATATAATCATTAATGAAGTCTACTCACAACCAAGCCTCGCGAGAGTATTTAATCACACACGACCACCAAACCGAATCAACCCAATCAAGATCCTGAAACATACATCAATATCCTACGATACATCAATTTCTATGCTCAATCACATAGACATTACACATCAACCCTAAATCAGCCCATATATAAATAATAGGCCTAAATCCCATCTAATCCCATCATTCAACTCAAATCACGTGACTTAGACCTATAATGCATAGTTCTCATTCATAGACCATTATATTAATCAAAAATACTGATTTTCAATTCCTTAGGCATAAACATGCCCAAATTGGGTCACTTGATCACAAGTAGGCCTAACCCATGATAGGGTCACAACCACCAAATCAGTAGCATAATTAACCCTAATCATGCTTAATTAAACATAAGTTGCATCAATTCAATGAATGTGAAGAAACAAACCTTCTGTCCAAATATCAGCCCAATCCAACGGTGGACCGAAAAGATATGTATCTTTGATGAACAAGTCTCTAATCAGACAATTTCTCCTTTCCTGCTGCAAATACTCAAACTCAGATGACTATATCACACAAAATACTAAACTTATAAACATCTCCACCGGTCATAATATATACATATTAGTTATAAACTACATACCCAAATTTTATATCCATCCAACGGTAGATTTAGGAGATCTACAAGTTTGAGTGAAACGCCACGAGAAATCCAGAATCTCCGACCAGCTTTGTTTGAGAGGTTAGATCTCTTAGAAGAAACCTCTGATCAAGATCTTCACCGTCCATAATGAATAACCATAAGCTACGAACTTGCTGACAAATTTTGAGCTCAATCTGACCACTTTGATGAAAATGTCGCAGGGATCTTCCTCCTGCAACTCTCTCCTTCTTTCTCTTCTTCTTTTCTTTCTCTTCTTTTCTTTCTCTTCTTCTTTCCTTTCTCTCCACTCACCTCTTTCTAGCACTTCCTTGATTCCCTCCTCCACTCACCTCACTTTCTAGCACATTCTTGGATTCTCTCCTCCACTCACCTTATTTTCTAGCACATTCTTGGATTCTCTCCTCCACTCACCTTATTTTCTAGCACATTCTTGGATTCTAGAAGTGGGCATGGGACACTTGTCCACTTTCATGCACCAACCTTCACATGTGTTGGTCTCATACTACCCATACCAACCACATGTACTTTAACCAATCTCATGCTTCAATGTATTTTAAATGTTCAATCCATTTAATACACCAAATTTTCATTCTCATTTATCCTTTTATTCAATCAATCCTAACCCATATCAATTCATGGTTTAATGGGCTCATGCATAAATAATAACATATGCATTATACTTTAATTTAACATGACCCATATACAATTTATGATACACATATTTATATACATTATCAAGCATCAACTATACAAACATTAAACAACCATCAAACAAACACCAAACATATCAAGGCAACACATAGAGTTTAGACAAAATGCAATTGGGTTATGGGCTAGATGAAATAATTTTCGGGGCGCCACAAGTAGTGTGAACACGTGACCCAACCTAAATTAATCGGGTTAGGCATTTTGAAATCCAACCCAACCCAAATGACCTAGTCAATCCAACCCAACCCAATAATTTTTGTTCAGTTCGGTCGGGTTGATCGGGTTGATGTACACCCCTAGATGGGAGGGGTTTTGTTTGGTCGAGTCGGGTCAAGTTTGGCCTAAACCTTCGACCCGACTAGATTCAATTGGGTTATTTAAAAAACAACCTAACCAGATTTGTGAACCCGACCCAACCCGACCAAAAATGATTAGGTTTGGTCGGGTCGGGTCTGTTGGGTTGCTTATAGCCCTACTCTGCATAATTTACAAGTAACAAGTTCAATTTTAGGGGACGCTGCAAACTTGGTTCCTTTTACAACAATGAGTTCTTGCAGGACATATATTTAAGATCATTCCTTTGCTATTTTCTTTTTCACTTGGTTTGTTGATTTCAAGTAGTGGGTTCTTTTCTTAATTTCTATTGATGAGTGCAAGCGTTCAAATATTTGTGTTGGTTAGAAGTAAAAGCGTGAAAAAGGTCATGTATGTAACAATGAGTGAAATATTGAATTATTTGAACATTATTGAAGAACTTGGTGAAGGGTCCTATGACAAAGTGTGGAGATGTCAAGATAAGCACACTAGTGAGTTTGTCTCCCTTAAGATGATGAAACAAAATTACTATTGAAAAGAAGAGTGTTTGAAGCATTTACAAGTCAGGTCGTTATGGAATCTTAAGCATCTTAACATTGTAGAGCTCAAACGGGTTATCGAAGAAAACAATTATTTGTTCTTAATGTTTGAATCCATGGAGAACAACTTGATGAAACAGATGAATAAGATATCATGGAAGCTTTTCTTAGAAGATGAAGTTCACAATTATGCCTTTCAACTCTCCTTAGCGTTGGCTCACGTGTACAAACATGGCTACTTTCATCAAGATCTTAAGCTAGAGAACTTCTTGATTTCAGCCTCAGGGGGGTTTGATTAAGATTGTTGATTTTGGAATGACTCATGAGGTTTTAGTTTTAGGTGAGACACCATACACAGGGTGTGTGACTGCTTGGTGGCATCAAGCCCGGAAGTTTTGCTTGTTCATCGTACACTCCAGTCATTGATATGTAGGCAATGGGTGCTATCATTGTTGAACTTTATACATTGATACGTCATTTTCCTGGTCACGATCAGTTGGACCAAATTTACCAAATGTGCGGTGTGATTGGAAGTCCTAATTAGGAGTCATGGGTAAATGGCTTTCGACATGAAAAAGCCATAAATTTTCAATTTCCAAAGTTCTGTGGTTATGGTGTCTCTCAGATGATTAATTTGCATCTAAAGAGGCTATCAATCTCATTGTTTCACTTTACTCTTGGGATCCCTACTAAAGGCCAACAACTACAGAGGCACTCTGCATTTTGCTTCTACATTCCACCGCCCATTAAAAGACCTCCATCCACAGTAACAATGGCAGCAATGAAAAAGGTGGATATTGCATTAGATAATGCAATTCATCAGCTTTTGGATGCCCTAGGCTTAAAGCACACAAAGTACTTTGTTAGTACTATAGACTATTTTTTGTATATGAATATAATCAGTTTTTAAAAATTTTCAATTATTGGAGTTTTTAAGAAACTGTCCTCTAACTATCTATGGGCCTCGTTGATACCACCAATCTAACATACTCGTGTTTCTATTATCGATAGTTTGATTTGGAGCTCTGTAGCACGTAAGTTCTCAAATTGTCGTCCTTTTCGAAGGCCTTGTTTGGAAGAGCTTCTGCATTTATAACAAAAAGTGTGTTTTTCAACCACAATGCTCAAATTCAGAAGCTCATAGGGTTCAACTTTAGAAACACGCTGAAAATTGTGTTTTTTTGTTGTAAACGTTGATCTTCCAAACGGGGTAAATATTGTGTTTGTAACACCCCGTAAATTTAATTAAATACATACATTGACGTACACGTATATCAAGAGGTATAATGTATGTATTTTATACGTATGAGTCAAATATACGTGTGTATGAGTAGTAAAGAAGATGATACACTCAATTCACATATTTAATTAACCAACCCCATAAATTAAGCAATTGACATCAACTCCAATGTTTAACTTGTAAGCACTCATAGAAGATGATACCTATTGGATCATCTTCTATGGGTGCTTACAAGTTAAACATTGGAGTTGATATCAATTGCTTAATTTATGGGGTTGGTTAATTAAATATGTGAATTGAGTGTATAGAAGAAGAAGAGGAGGAATGAAGTAAGAAAATAAAAATAGATTACTGTTCACTTACGGGTACTGTTCACCAAACAGTACTGTAAACAATACCCAGATGGAAAGATAAAAAAAAAAAAGTTAAATGAGTTGCTGAATGAAAAAAAAAACAGAGAGAAAACGAACGAAAAGGAAAGAAAAGGCAGAGAGAAGAATGAGAAGAAGAAAAAGGGGAAACGCGGGATTCGCGTAAAATTCGGACCTGCGGTAAGTGATTTCTACTCTATTTCTTCGTGAAATTACTATCTAAGCTAGATGTAACGAGTCTAGAGAAGTAATTTTAGCTGCGGGAGCCGTTTTACGGCGTTTTCAAAAATTGGGGTTTTGACCCAATGTGAATGAAAATCCGCTAGAACGGTAAAAAAACACTCCTTAGACGGTAGGGACCCCGAATATGTGATTAGACTCCATTTCATGAGTTTTGGAGACCGTTTGACAATTTTAATACAATGTACATGTTTCGAATGAATAGTGACAAATAGTACGATGAACAGTGATGTAAATAGTGACAGTAATGTGAATACTACTATGAACAGTGATGTAAATAGTACTATAAACAGTGATGTGAATAGTGATTTGAAATCATAGAATTGTAGAGAACTGAATTTTGGACGTGTCGATACTAAGATCGTGATTTTTGGATATGATTTGATATTTTGAGTAGCTAAAGATATGATAAATGATGATTCTCATGATAGTCTATGGTTCATTTCAGTGTTTAACTTGAGAGTTGTGCATGTATAAATGTTCTTGAGGAAGCAATTATGAGGGACGTTTATTGTTGCTCGATTTGGCTTAGAAAAACCCCGTGTAACCACTGTGAGTATAGTTTTCTTGATTTGGTTCTTGTATGACATTGTACGCATACAAAATGTTTGATTGTATGCATGTTATATGTATATATAATGCATTGCGTTTTATGGATCATGCAAACTGATTTTAGCAATTAGAGTTTGTAATGATGTCATTTCGTTAGGAATTAGACCCGAATGAGGTTTTGCGAGTCCTCATTGTCAGTAGGCCTGTACTAACAAGGGTTGCGATCCTTGAAATGACTGTGAATTGGGTAATGAGAGGTTGTGGCTACCTTGTAACGGCCATACAAGGGTTAGACTCGCTCTCTTACCTTGCGGAGGAGGGAGATTGTGCATTGTGTTATTGAAAACTCATACAATTTATGTTATTGACATGTATAATATATTCGTTGAATGATGGATGTGTTGAATAAGTGTTTGAAATGATTTTAAATGTCATATTTCTCTAAATGTATATAATTGTCATGTCAAGAATTATATTCACTGAGTTGTTGTTTGCTCACCCCATTTCCTCCAATATTTCAGGTATTGAGTCGAAGGGAAAAGGAAAATCCGTGAGTGATAATCGCGTGAGCCTTCGCCTGGTATGTGTATGTACGCTTGGAGGAAATAACTTATATTATTAGTTTGATATGTATACTTATCACACATTATAAATATGTGTATTATCATCTAGATGGGATGTGTGGGCATATATATAGCTTAATATATTGGATGATGAAATGAAAATGTACTGTGTGAATGAATGGAATGATTATAGAGATCTATATTGGATTTGATTTGTGGTATATTAGAAAAAAAAATTGTAAATGTTGGGAAGGATTGTGAGACTACGTGAAGGCTGACAGTGTATTATATACTGTATATAGGTATGTACAGTATATAGTACATTGTGTTGGTCATGACGTCAGCCTACGTCAGGGGCGTCGTGACAGTGTTTGACCCAAAACTCATCACAACGTTGTTACATCGCAGAACCAAACATTGGCCAAATAATCATTAGTTGCTTAACTAGGTGATTGGCGGGGAACTCATATAGAGCTATTGTCCTTTATCAATATTATCCCCAACCACGTCATAAGCTTATATCGATATCAACACCACTTTCTGGGATTTCGATATTTACTATTGTTTGAATCTACGGACTATGTCCTCAAGGGTCTTCATGCAAGCTTTACCATCCAAAACTTAGGAACAAATGCAAGAAACAGAAGTCGCCGAAGGATTCAAAAAATAGTAGAGGTCGATACTTTGGCTCCATGCTTACTGACATCAATGAGGCCAACGTAGTTTCTTCTGACAAGCTCAACAAACATTAGAGTACTAAAGACATTTTTGTTCATGCTGGAAAATTCGCCGATTACATTAGCCTTGATGTTGCCATTGAAAAAGCATAGGACATCACTAATCCAATAGATACAAACCCAAAATAGTGTGATAATGATCCTTTAGATTTACAAACAGATGAACTTGATAAACCAATAAAAATCATGAAACAAGGTATATTGTAACGGTCTCACTTATGTGCTGACCAAAACAGAGCTACCCTCCATTCTTGTAATTCAGGTAAGCCCATTCCTTATAACTTTATTTGAAGGTTTTTGTATATTATAATATAATGTAACTGATTTCACTGAAGTGAATGTAGATATGATATTAAAGAAATGCATGGAAGCCTCTTCTTAGCTCTACATTTGTATATGTATCTTACATGAAAATGGTACTCACAGATATACCATGACAATTATCAATGAAATCTCTTCAACATTCCAATCTGAACCAAACATAGATGTTGATCAGTATTTGTATTTCAATGCAAAGGAAATATATATGAGGAAATATATATGGGTATTGATGTTGATGTACAGTTTATGGGCTATGTTTGATATGAAATGAGTAATTTCTTCTTCCCCATGAAAACATCAAGAAATCAAAGTCGGGTAGCCTTGTTGGATGAAAGATGTAGTATAAGTCGTGGTTAAAGGGTGAGGTCTCGATTTTAAGTTCGAATTCGTACCTACATTTATCCGCTTACTTTGGGGAGAGAGGTCGAACAACCTCTGCAGTTTTCGACTCCGAAATAGTCCCGCACCTCTCAAAGGAGTTAGCGGGGACACCGACGGGCATACACCAAAAAAAAAACATTAAGAACACACGGATCGTACACTTGGCAAGTCCAAACATATTTAGTAGGTTATATTATAGTAGCATTCAGATTAGAAAGCTATAATCATTTGAAGCTATACCATTAAATAGTAATCTACCACATGCTTTTAAATTTCAACTAAGTGTTTTTGGGGGCCTTAAATTTAAAGAAGCCATAAGAAAATTTGAGTTTTTTAAGAAAATAAATGCAACAATAACAGTGAAAAAAAAACTAAATATCAATTAGAAACTTTGTTGACATCATTTGTTAATCAGGAATGCCTACTCCATGCATGTTGGGCTATATTTATTGTAATTTATAAATAGGAATTAAAGAGCTATATATCTCTTTATATACCTTATTTTAACCTTGTAGTACAGGAAAATTATAAAAACAGAAATTAGGAAAATATTAAAACAATATTAAACTAATCTCTTTTAATGAGGTGAACCTTCTGACAAAAAAAAAAAAAAAAACTGCTCCATAACAATGTTAGGCCGCGTTTTGTATCATTTTTAAATCTTTTTTTTTATTTAAAAACAAAGAGTTACAAAAAAATTGTTTTGTTAGAAGTGATTCAAAAAATATTTTTAGAAAAAAATTAAAAAAATATATTTTTTAAAAAAACATACAAAAGTTATTTTTAAAATTTTTCCTTAGTTAATTTATAATTAATGAGACCCAAATAAGTTTTTTTTTTTTCACTTAATTTATGTAAAATCTTAAAACAACCAAATAAGTTTTCATAATTTTTCAAATTTAAAAAATATTTTTTGAATATGATGCAAAAACTATAAATCAATTGAAAATGAATTCATTTTTTTTTTTTTTGGACACGTAACAATATTAATGTTTCTCACATGGACATGAATTTCTTTCTGTGAAAAGATGGGTCTGATGTTTTCAAACCCTAAAATAAACCAAACCAATCAAATTATATTTTCCTAAATCTAACCAAAACCAAAAGCACAACTTGGATTCAGTTTCTGATTGACACCCACAGACACATGGGGCATGGATTGAGTTAGCATTATTAGGAGTGAGCAAAAGCTACTTGAGTTCACCAATACAATACTCTGCAGCATTACAACATCTACTCTCTCAAACCCTTTTGGTTGAGAAGACAAAGAACCCCTAAGACTAGAGGAATCTGAAAAAAAAAAAAAAAAAAACAAAGGAACACCAGCCTCAACATACAAAAGACTGATCCATGAAATTTTTAGCCAGGCACAACGGAGGAGGGAAACCATGCTGTAAACAACCTCTCATCCAAGACCCACTACACAAAGAACAAAAATAACCACAAATTACACATCAATTTCTACCACCACAACATTGCAAGAACTCGTTCGAATATTAATCGAAACTCGATGAACGGCTCCATCGCCCTTGCAAATACTCCTCCACTGAGATGCATTGTTCAATGCTGCTCTCTGAGTTTGAATCACCATCCACATCAAGCAATGCAAGGTTAAGGTGGGATTGAAAGTTAGCTGGAAGAGATGATTCTTCTTCTTCCAACCGATCAAGTTCATCTGCAGAGATTAATTGTTCTCTGCACCACTTGGTTGCCTCAACATCACCTTGAAGAAGCTTCAACACCTGTTTGCCAATATACAAAGAAAATCAAATGAGTTCATAGAGGAAAGTTTGATATAGTTGGAATGGAAAAGGACTTACAAGGTCAATTTGAGGGCGAGAACGAGGTGAACGTCTTATACAAAGGGTAGCAGCTAAAGCCATCCGATCCATCTGATCGTGATCGTAGTCTTCACCCAAACTTGGATCCAACAATTGCACAAATTTCCCATTGTTAAGAATGGGCTTTGCCTAGTCAGTGAATTCATTTCATATTAGTTGAGAAATAAGGTAGAGATGTAAACTAAGGGCCTGTTTGATAGTTGAAAAAAGTTTCTGAAAAATTGTAGTTTACTCGAATAATAATTTCTCAAGCAAATTTTTTTAAAGAAATTTTTCATATTTGTTAGATTGTGCATGAGGTTTTTTTTTTCCACACTCATATGATGCAAAGAGAGAAAAATGAGAAGTTTCATTGGTGTAGACGTAGACTTTATCAATAACACTAAAACTTTTCTCATGAGAAAATTATATTCTCTAAACTTTATATGTGAAAAAATTTGGGTGGAAAAACAAAGAGGTTGAGAAATATTTTCTCAAGAAAATGTTGACAATCAAACACACACAACCCTTTTTTTTTATTTTCTTAAGAAAATCTTTTATTTTCTCGAGAAAATGATAATTTTCTTACTAATCAAATAGGGACTAAGAAAATGGAAGATTACTTACCCACATAATTAGGCTCTCTTGTCCCTTTGGAAACTCATTGCTAATGGGCTTTCTTCCTGAAAGAAGCTCAAGGAGTACAACGCCAAAAGCATAGACATCAACCTTGTCATCGACGTTTCCATACATAAAGTATTCAGGAGCCAGATATCTGCCAGGATCAAACACCACCAGCTTAATTTATTTTTATGTTCACTACATACCTAAGAATTTTAGGCCCCATTTGGTTTATGATTCCAAAAGATTGAAGATTCCACTCAGAAAACAAACTATTTTCCAGTAAACAATAATAAGTCATTTTTTCAATTTTTCATTTTTAGATGATATCCCTGTTTTTGAATTACAAACCAAATGCAGCCTTATGAAAAGAAATCTTTACAAACCCGAAAGTTCCTGCGACATCGTCACATGGTATATCGGATACAGAGGTTGATGCCCACTTAGCAAGACCAAAATCTGAGAGCTGAATTGCACCATAAGAATAATATAAGCATTGAAACATTCACTACATATTCAATAATCCAGGAGGGAACTAAGAAAGGAAAAGGAACCTGTGGTTCAAAATCCTCTGAAAGAAGTATATTAGATGATTTCACATCTCTATGAATCACTGGTTGAGCACTGCCATTGTGGAGATAATCTAGTGCCTCAGCTACACCCAAAGCCACCTTGTATCTCTCTTTCCAACCAAATGTGAGCTTGTCCTTCTTATTCCCTGGTTTAGAAGTTGTACATGAAGAGTTCAAAATTTAGAAGATAATACAGAAAATGGAGAACCAAAAAATTAAATCCCTTATCTGCAAATTGAAACAATAATACACGAAATGGATACCATGCAGGTTCTCTTCGAGGCTTCCCCGTGATAGGAAATCGTAAACCAAGAGAAGGTTGTTGTCCTCCACACAGAACCCGAAGAGGGAGATGATGTTTTTATTGTTTAAGGCAGTGGTAATCTCAATTTCCACAACAAACTCCTTTGAAGCGCTCTCTGAAGGCTCTAAAATCTTCACTGCCAATTCCTTGCCATCAGGGAGACACCCTTTGTAAACCTTACTACTTCCTCCTTTTCCAATCAAATTCTCTGAATTGAATTGAAAAAACAGGTCCAATAAAACAAACTAAACATTTAAATAAATTCAAGCAGGTCATATAACATTGATTAAAAGAAAGGGGTACTAAGAAACGAACCAGGCACGAAGTTAGATGTTGCAGAAAGAAGTTCCCTATACCCAAATAACCTGCAGGTTGATGCGTATTTCTCATGAAGAGACTCCAATTCTTTAGGAAGTTTTGAGGGTCCACAATCAGGGGACAATGGGAATGAATCTAAATCAGTCCCCACAAGAACAATTGCACCACTCTCTCCATTCAAATTGGATGAACCATCTTCACTTTGGTCACAATTATTGTTAATACTACTACATTGATGATCAGGATGAACTGTGGCAGAACAATGCCAGCGTGGAAGCCGCATTGCCCAGTGAACAACAGAGACTTCCTTCAATGCAGGCTTTGTCGAAGCTTGAGAATTAGGTAAAATTGCCCTACGAACTAGTGGGCAACCGGGTCTCAATTCAGGCAATTCTCGGATTAAGAGAGAGGCTGAGCTTGAAGCGGCCTCTAATGTCAATGTCTGTAAAGGAACTAAAGCCAACAAATTCGCTTTGCCTCCATTATCTGATCCTTCTTCTCCCAATCGGGTTTGAGAATTATCAGGGAATATATTGGTTGGTTGACAAATAGGACATTTTTCTTTCAATCCAGTTTGGGAAAAACATGAAATGGCATCCTCTAATTCTCGATTGAAGCACTTGGGACTTTTTTTATTACATTTTGCAGGATTGGATACTCTATGATTTTTACTCAAATTCCGATGAATTGATGAAAGCAAGTTCTTCCTTGGTCGATCATCTGCCAAAAGAAAAACAAAAACAAAAGAAAACAAAAAAAATCAAAAAATTTCTCCAGAGTCAGACCCACAAAAAAAACCTATAAAATTATGGAAAATTTGGAGAAAATGAAACAAGAATCCACAAGGGGCACAACCTCTTGGAACAATTGCAGACATGTTAGTGGAGTCTCTGTTAAACACAACTTTGCCATTGTTAACCGCAAACACAGAACACCCTTTTGAGAGCTTCCTTGCACAGTATTTAGCAACTGAATTAAAAGAAAACCCAATTCCAACATGATTCTTGGCAGTCCCAACAACAACCCTGGAAGCAAAATATGATTTCGCCTCTCTCACCAGAACTTTACGGATCGAAGACCCACGACAGATCTTAAGCTTAAGATCAACCTTAAAACACCAAAAACACTTCACAAAATCAAAATCACAGATACCCAGAAACAGAACACACCAAAAATACATCCAAAAAAAATAAATAATGGAATTGGAAAGAAATTGAACCTGTTTCAAGTTGCAGAAACCTTCGTAAACAGCAAGAACGGAATCAAAAGCTTTTACCAAAGCCAAAAGAGAAGAGGATCTACCATCACGGTTAAGAACCGCTATAAAAAAAACAAAAACAAACAAACAAGACCCAAAATTTATTCAAGCAAACAATCGAATTGGAGGCAAAAACGATGTTAAAATTAAAAATTAACGAAATGGGTAGTCATAAAAAAAATTATTTCAATACCCGTGTTGCTGATTACATGAAGTGCGATCACTCGATCTCCGGGCTGAGCCACTTTCATCAGAGCCCATGTAAGCAACTCCTTGCTCTGTTGATCCACTTTCAGACCCACCACCACCGTTCTTCCACCGGCCCCGGTGCCGGCAGCACTCCGGTCTGCAACTTGCTCCAGCATAATTGTATTATTATTGTTGTTCTCCTCTGTTCTTCATTATCAGAAAGAGCGTAAACTACAAGATTTGGCAACAGTGCCGCTGTTGTTCCTGACCGAACAAAGTGACGATTTATAGATTATTATAATATGGTTCAAGTAGTATTGTTTTATGTTGCTTACGGTTCTGTAAAACCATTACAATATAGAAATGCTCTGTGGACCCATGTGATATGTGATGGTAATTAAGTAGGGAAAGAGGATTAATGGTTTTGATTATTGGGTTTAGTGGAAAGATTCTTTTTATATTGTGGGACCGATTATTACAGGGCTCTTCTTACTATAACGGTCAAGCATGTGGTGGGATTTCTTTCATAATTGATATATAAAAAGTAATTGCATTTCATGTATTTATTCTTTATTATTTACCCAATCTATTACTTCCATACTTGTCATAATGAAACTAATCTTTCTTTTCTTTTCTTTTTTTTCTTTTAATAACTGTTATGGTTTAATTATTTATTGAAAGATTCTAATTTGGATATAATTCCTATATTTTTATTATTATTATCTTACTTTTTTTATATTTTGTTCCTTATATGAAAATGGCTACCTATACTTACCTAACTTGATATTTTGTGTTATCTTTGGGGGAATATATCAAAAATTATCACTCAAATCTAAGTAATTAAATGGTAGATAGCAGTGATTAATATATAGTCAAGTATCTTATAAATTTTCAAGTTAATGGAGATTTAAGAAATCTACTTTTGGATATGATTTACTCAAGACAAAATTAAGGTGCCACTAATTTGAGAATCATCAGCAATAATATTTTGTTGATTTTATTATGAAGGCCAAATATATAGATGCATTAATTTGTGCAAATAAAAAGTATCATTTCATTTCATTTCTTTTTTTTAGAAAGTACAAAGTTAGTTAGTTAGTTGTATAACAAGTTCAATCACCAAACTGCACTCTTAAAGAGGTATCAGGCTCATTCCTACCCATTAATTCTCCGCATCCGTTAGGGTGAAGTAATGACAAGAGTTGAACCTGAAACCTTTGCATTCCAAAGTTATCTCTTTACCCTACACCAAAAAGTATCATTTAATTTCAAGAATTCAATTCTAAGATAGGATTTACAAAAAATCGAGCCTGGAAGAAGACCCTCCCCCCTTTCTCTGATTCGAAATGGGTAAGGAGTCAACTTTCAGTGATTACACTATTTCCGTTGCCGCTTCGCAGCTCTCTCAAAAGACTTGTTTCGAAACTATAACTCTCGAAAGGGTTTGGGCCATCCAACTGAAGTTCTCTAATAAGGACATTTTAACTAGGGCAAATCAAAGATTATTGAAGTCTACCCCCTTAATTTTTGAGTATTTATCAACATTAACTCCAAATATGGAAAGCTAGTTTTTCTTGAAAATATTGCTTGCACATTTATATATCATAATTACTACATGTTTTGTTAATTAATCAAATATTTAGAAATTAGTAAGTATCACAATATTAAAATTCATGACTCCTACAATCGAATAATTGGCTCAGTAGAAGCGAGTTGAGGTCTAAGATCGTCTCTGTATAAAAATTTTAATGTTCAATTCTTGAAGGTACCCTCATTGAGAGAGATTTATTATTTTGCTCTCGCTTCAAAGGAAGACTAATTTTTCCTGTATAGAAGTTACAACAAGTATCCCTACTTAAATGACGTGGAGATACCTAGTTACAAACTAAAAAAAAATAAAAGAAATTATGCAACGAACACCACGTATATAACCATTAAATCAAAAAAAGGAAAAAAATAAACAGTAAAAGGGCAAAAACGAAAAAGGTACGCATGCATTAAAAATGATTATAAGTTCATATCTATAACATTTATATATGAATATGTATAGGACAATAAAATAATAAGACCAATCACTTTCACAAGGTCTCCTTGTTTTTTTGTTTTTTGTGTCCCATATCTAAAGTATCAAAATTCTTCTAAGAAAAAGGTATAAGAATAGTGCCAATAAACAATGCTGGTCGGCCACACATGATCCTCAAGCAAAGAACTAAAAAAAGCAAAAGTTATTCTTTTCTTTGGCCTTTTCTTTCTGCCACGCCTTCAACATTGTTTTTTTTTTTTTTTTTTCTTTTATAACGTGGTGGTGTTGGGACTTTCACCTGACTAATCCACCCCGAAGCTGGACGGATACCCCAACGCAATAGCCCCAGAGACAATAAGAGACTCAATCGACCCATCACCTAATTATATTGTGGGTGAATGGGAACGCCAATCAGTGTACCGCCAAGTTTCAAAGACGAGACCTGTCAATGGAAAAGAGCCTTACGCCAGCCAACCGAACCATGAGGCCAATGCCCTTCGGGGCGCCTTCAACATTGTAGCCACTCTACTTTTTCATGTTACCCAACCCTTTCACGTATTCAATCAATTAATAATAGCCTAACGATTATAATCTTATATATATATATATTTTTTTTTTTGGATTATCCATTTTTTCGAATTCAGGACGTGTTCTTCTTACTTTTGACGAAACTAATCCTTTCGGACTCATACATGACAGAAATATTTGATTTGGCCCTTTCAATAAAAATAAATAAATAGGGACACGATCAAGCTCAAGCTCAAACTTAAAACTTGAACCTCAATTTCATTTATACTCAATTCTTTAATTAACTAGCTACCCCTGTTGGTATATATATATTTTTTTAAGTTGCAAATAGACACATTTTGCAATAATATTGGGAATATCTGCATTGACATATATAAAAAATTGAAAACATTAATAATTCATCATTATAAATTATGATTTACAAATGTAAAATGAATACGACATTAATTGTATGAATAATAATATATTGAAATTATGAGTTTATGACAATCAGCTCGATATATGTTCTAAAGTTTTTACATTATATATAACTATTTATATAGAGGTGTTATGCATGCTAAGAATGTGTTTCACAATTTTTTAAATATTTTAAAATCTTTTGTACGTTAATTATTAATTAAGGTAGTTGAATCAAATGAATATTGATAAGTATCTTTGTAATAATGATAGGGACGGAGAGCTGTAAAATAAAGATATCATAATTAGACTAATTAAGCTCAATGATAGGGATAGAGGCTCTTTCTTGTGTTTACAATTTCGATGATTAATTTAATGTTGGAAGCTACTGAAACTAAAGTTTCAATTTCCAATGTAACTTGCAACCACATCACTAGGTTCCTATACATTGGCTAAAATTAAATTAAATTAATATATAAACAAGTGACCCTAATTAATTCAATTAATTGGTAAAATAGAGCATTATTTGGATTACGACATACTAACTAATAGAATATTGCTGTTTTTTTTTTTTTCTCTCTCTCATATTATTAATTTTCTTTTAACATAATGACAGAATCCGCATTGTTTGACCTGAACGCGTGGAGCTGCTACCCTGCCACCACTTTATCAAGTACCATCCGGGTTTACTGGATCATATATTTATTTATTTATTAAATTAGCTCCTACTTGAGATTTTATTACATGAGCAAAGGAGACATTTTGGGTCCCGATAGGAACGGAAATTGATGTGGGTGGGACCATCTAACTCTGTCAAATATTCCAACACGTGTCTTTTGCCTGTTGGAACAGACGGTGGTGGAACCCACACTGTTTGACAAAATGGGTCATGTGCCTTTGCAATTTGATGTGTATTTGCAAATGGTGACGGTTCATGTTCAAGATACAATATTTTTAGGTCAAACATCAATTCCTATGGTCATGTGTTATTAATATATGGATTAATTCTAACAGTTGTTTCATTGCAAATATATGGGTGTCTTCTATTTAATGTGGGTTGATTTAGTACTTAAACTGGACTGAACCGACCATTTTAGCTTAATTGAGTCAAATAAAATCGATTTAATTTGATTTGAGATAATTAATTTAGACCTTTAACCTATAACAATATTCATTTTAAATATAAACAATAGTTATTTTTAATATAACAAAAATATGTAATTTTTTTTTTAAAAGACAACCTATATTTATAATTATGTAACAAAAACGTGTTTACATTTAACATAAATTAAAGTATTAACCTTGATTGATTTGATTCGGGTTAGTATGATTTTTAAACTTTTAACTCACAACTCAAATTGAACATGTGAAGAATCGAAACGAATTGAATTGAATATATCATCTCAGTTCACAATTTTGAGTCAAACCATTTAACTTAACTCAATTAAGTTTTTTTCTATTATATAGGCCGACTACGTGAATTAACTTCCTTCACTTCTCTCTGTTGAAAGTTAAGTCGATATTTAAATTACAAATACGAATAATATTTCGTGTTGCTTAAGCTGACCAGCTTGACTCGTGCCCTTTTGTAGCTATGAACTAGCCAATTTAGGGTAAACTGCCGGCTAGTAGGTTTACACAGTACAAAAAGAGTAGTAAGCTATGCAAGTTGTACTAAGTGAAAGAGGGGGCAAAAGTATCCCTTTCCTTGTAAGTGGGCTAGCTTGTTTGCCCCATTAATCGACCTACATTGCTTGAAGGGACCTTAAGTGGCTAGGTCACTTTGGCTAAGCACCGCACCGGCATACTCATATTCTCGACTTGATTGGATTGGATGATTTGTAATTGGGTTGCTCCTAGTGTTGTTAGGGCAACTTTGTTTAGACTTGATAGCATTTTTAGTACGAGTTTTGGTGAAGGTAGTGTTAGTGAGCTGGACCAGCTCAGTTATGATCACGGGTGGCAAAAACTAGCTAGGTAGGAAAAAAAATCTTTCTATAATCTACCATACATTTTATAGCCCGTTTAGATTAGAAAGCATTGTCTTGTTTCCGTCTTTGATCCTATAGTATTTTCGCCGACCATTTTGTGGGGACGAGACTATTCTAAAGTTGGAAACGGTACGCAACATTAAGGGAGACTATTATTTTTATTATTATTTTGTAAGTATACTTTTTAAACTCTAAAATAACATCCATAATGTTAAAAAACAAATGAAATGTGTAATTTAATAACTAAATCAAACAAAATGTGACTCATTCTTATACAAAAGCATAACACCACATTAAAATTATTTTTCTTATTTCACACCATAAATACAAAATTAGAGATGAAATATTTGTAGTACATGGACAATAATCTATCAAACGCTTATTGTTTTTTCCTTTTTCTTTTAATTGTTAACACATCCTTAATATTATGTTGGACGAGCAGTAGAGTTGAGGGACGTAAAGTTCTACTATAGAATAGATTCTGAGTTCAAGTATTTTCACTCATACAACGACGTCTTCGGATATTTGTAGTTATGACTTAGAGGACTAGTGAGGGTGGACGGCGCAGCCCCTAATATCCCTGACCTCAAAATTTAAATGTTAGCACATCTAACGAATATTGGGCACCAATTTAAAGTTCTCCATTATGTTTACCATTTTCTGCAGCAGGTCTATTGCTTGATGATTTATGTGATTGAATAGAAAGACACACAGTAAGGTATTATATAAGAGATTGTAGCTCTCTTTCTTTAAAAAAAAAAAAAAAGATGTTTTGGTTTGTAGTGCTAATGAATTTTTTTTCCATCCCACCAAATAACATATAATATCATATAATAAGCCCATAAAAGAAACTAGGGAAATTAAAGAGATTCCTTATTAAAAGGTAGAAGCATGTCATTTGACCTCACCATAAGCTAATCCAAGATCATCTATTCCATAGCCTAGATGATAGCTAGTCATGGTTATGATCTTCTTCATTGGAAAGTTGATCTTATATATATTTAGATTTTTTTTGTTAGTACATATAGTATAATTAATTAGGAGCACTATCATGATCCCCATATTATATTATATCATTCCTTTTTCTTTAATTAATATAGTTTGAGTAACTTTAGAGGTAATAATTAGGCATTATTATAGTGCCCTAATCCCTTTTTTAATTAAGTACTAAAGATAGGGTATTTGACCATCCAGTTTGAAAAGTCTGATTATAACTAATGCCAAATAATTAAAAAAATAATTTTTTTTATTGTTCCTTTATTATTTTTAAAACAGGCCCACATTTTTATTTATATTGGCTTTCCCATCTTTGGAAGAAAATAAGAATTGTTCCTTTTTTTTTTTTTTTTTTTTCTGGCAAGGAATATGTAAAATGTTGTAGTAAGATACAATGGCATTGATTGTATTTAATCAAAATAGATCAACATCCAAAGAGTTTTTCATTACAAAAGTTGTGTTTATATTTTAACAAGATAAAATGATATATATATGATTCATGTCTTTTCATTTATTTATTTATTTATTCCATGTTGTCTTACAGTATATCTAAGGCTAGCTCACTCTAAAACTAGGCTGGCTATCTTATTAAACATTCAGCTAAAGGATGTATGAAGCTCTAGGGCTGAATTGATAGATGAAAATTTTAATAGAATTGTAAATCACAAAATACAACACAAAGATCATCATGTCAGTTACCAAGAACAAGAGCTGAGGAAGAATACATGAATTAATGACGATGAATGTAAAGGAGTTAGCGTCTTCCACAGCCAAATTATTATATTACTCAATGGGTTCTCTCTCTAAGATGAAAAAAAGGGGAAGAGTAAAAATTTAGAGAATGATTTGACTTAAAGACCATAATCCTATAAAGTTCCTTATATACTAGGTTAATTAAAATATCATCAACCTTATTTAATTATTATTGGGTCTATACACACGTTACAAAGCTCATACCTAATAGATATTTAAGAGCCTAAATTAATAGATCATTTATTTGATTCTTTTAATTTAGATAATCAATAATATAATTATTAATGTATATGTGAGCTCACATTATTAGACAAAGTGTTTCACTAATAGTCACCGGTCACTTGGGGCTTTGGATAGAGAAGGCATAGCGTCATCGACCGTATCACCTGTAATCACAACAACCCTCATGACTCATGAGAGATAAAATATTTTGATGATTACAAACCATATTCCTATATATTTTGATGATTTAGGCTTGTAGAATCTTAGTTATCACGCGTTCAGCAAAATCATTCATCTCATAAGCATCTTCATGAGTTTTCAAAAATAATTGATCCTTAGAGAAAATGTTTTTGATTGATTTGATTTGAAAGTTTTTCGAATGAATTTCAAACTATTTGAATGTTTTTTTGAATGCTTGATTTGATTCGAAAAGAAGTTTTTGATTTGATCGAATTTTGAAAATTGCTAAAATTTGAAAAAATCAAAGTCAGTGCCTTTCAAGAAGTTGATGGTTAATCAGAACGCTACTACAATAGCTAGTCATTTAATATCGAGCCAACACTGTAGGTCACTGATGAACCATCAGGACGTTGTTAGGTTTTGGGTTTGCGTTTACATCGTTCAAAGCAGGGCACTAATGCTCTAGTAGCGCCCTCCTCGAACAAACCTGGAAAACTAGAAGTTGTCTGTTAGGACGCTAATGCGCAAGTAGCACCCTCTTTGAAATTCTGGGCTTCTGGAAAATAAGCTCGTCAGGACGTTGATCTGATATTAGCGCCTTCCTTGAGCAAGTCCATGAAAATTTGACTTTTAAGAATAGTTCATTTCAGGACGTTAATGCGACACTGTTAGAAAATTCATAAAGTCTAAAAAGTCTGACTGAGATTTCAAAAATTCTTCAACGTTATTGTTTGCTCCATTTCAGTGAAAGTCTTTGACCGTTTGATTTGAATTTTGAAATCAAAGCGCCAAATTTTTGGGAGATTGAAAAACCAAACATTCTCTATATATTCAATGTCTCTTGAGCCGAAAAAAAGAAGAAGAGAACAAGTGAAAAAATCTTTTGCGCCAAAACTCTTTGAATTTTATTCATCTATTTCATTCTGATATTACTCACATACAATGATACAACATTTTTGAACTATTACTCTGATATTTCGATTTCAAATTCCTTTCAGATTCATTATTCACTCTTGCATATCTTTCAAAATCCTACAGAAAAGAAGAGCAAGTAACCCCAACTCTTTCAACCTAGATTCAAACTTCTATTCATTACTGGAACTGTGATTAACTGAGGTTCATTAATTGCTCTGTTAGTATTTCTTTGATTCGTGGTAAAAGAATCAAACTCTTATCTTGCATTTGATTTGTGAAGTGACAGTGCATCACTGTAGTTTTAAGCAGATTTGCACAAGTTGTAACGACTATCTCACGTCCGTAAGTTGAGAAACTGTAAAGGTTTTCCTCACTTGTGAAGAGTATTGATTAGTGGAGTTTGGACAAAATCCTAGTCGGGAAGATTAGGTAGTAAAGGTAGGCAAAAACCGAACCACTATAAATCTTGTATGCTCTTTACTTACTTTCAATTATTACTTAATACTTGCTGCGACTTGTTTAAACTAAACATTGCCATTTTTATTGAGTTATATAACGTGCTAAGCTGTCCAATTTACTCTCCTCTTAGACATTTTTGGGCCAATATTACCCTCTCTAAATTCTTATGCTACGAATAATAACTTTCCATCAACATGTCCCCTCCTCCAACGGGCATCGTGATCACGTGAAAATCATAATAGAGAATCAAATTAGATTTCCAAGTTAATTAAGGTTAGGTTTTATATCAATATCAGGAGAACAAGGTAATCCCAGATCATTACTTTTATATATGAATATAACCAAGTAATGGCCCAAGCTTATGATCATCTAAGATACATGGAATCATCTTACTTTACTTCATTTATTTGATAATGCATAGATATTAATTAAATATAAGCACCATCAATGCTTATCATATATATATATATATATATATATATATATTTATATCTTTATCGACATTTAATTAGTTGCATCATTTTTAGGCTAATATTTAAGAAGCTTAAAAGAAACAGAAAATGGTAAATTAAACAACTTTTTTTAAAAAGAAAAAGAAAAAGAAAAAGAAAAGAGGCAGCCCATTATAGCAGGAATAAGAGCACCAATTTTCGGTCCAAGAGATTAAAAGAGATGTCCTTCCAACAGGATAGTTAAAATCCAAACCAACCTAACTACAGCTTAGATGAAAGTGCTACATTCAGCCCATATATGCTGCCCATGAGATGCTCCCATTCATGTTAAAAAAAAAATAAAAATAAAAATGCTCCCATGAGTTTTTTACTTGAATATTTACCCACTAATTGCATCATTACAAATCTTATTTATAATACAAGTGTAATAAATTTCATTGATAAGATGCAATCATTGATATAGTCGATACCAAGAGTCTGCATATCTGGGTGCATCCGATAAATTTTTTGAACTGCCGTCAATCACTTGATGTGGTGGTCAAGAACATTCTTGTTTGTATTGGCGGATAATGTTTAAATCCTATAGGCAGAAAAATAACGTTATTTGTACGTGGTGTGTAAGCCTACGAGCCTTATGTTATGTTAATATTAAGAAAATTTATAGGCTCATATACCATGTTATAAATAACATTTATTTTTTCATCTATAGAATTTTGAGTTTGCCTATTAATGTGATTAAGAATGCTCTTGATTACCACAGTAAATGGTTGTTTAAATAGTTCACTTGCTCAATATAAATTAATATTTGTATTGATGGGTTCTTTAGATACTGCACTCTATTTGGGATAATTGAACTTCTAATGTGAGACTTGCTTTTCACATTCTACACATGTTTTTTCAGCAACCACAACTCTATATATCCACAAAAGTCTTAAAATTGCAGCCAAGTCCATAGGTCCAATTATAGCAGCAAAGCCAATTCTTTTAGTTCTGGACTTCAAAAGTTTAGAAGATGTCAATTCATGCTACTTCTTTCTAAAGTTGATATAGTATTTAGTTTGATATATGTGTTGGTGGGCTATTAGTTTTTGTGCTCTTTTCGGGGCAGTGTGCCCGAGGCTTTGACCTCGAGCAATTGATTAAAAAAAAAGAAAGAAGAAAAACTGACTTTCTAGCTTAATATTGTTGTTTTGTAATTTCAAATGTGAATAAGTTTTCTTGCAAATACATAGGTGCTCAATTTCAAGTTTTCCCATGGAGATGGTATCCCCTATACTAATGTTTTTTTTACTAAAATATATGTGCTACATCATTGAAACTCGTGGACGCACGGTAGAATGTTACTCTGGCCCTGTTTGAGAGGGAGACTGCATTTTTACCAAAAAACATTTTTTTCAAATGCAATTTATAACAAAAAAAGGCTAAAAATCGTGCCAAACGACACTCAAATCACATTTATCAAAACTATTTACCTCCATGCAACTTTTTTTGTGCTCCCAAACAGTAAGCCACGCTTCCAAACAGGGCCTCTATTTGGTTGTGACCGAGCAACGATGAATGTCTTGAAAAATAGGCTTTGTGTGGCCTAAAGTGCCTTTCTTTATCACTAACTCTTTTCTCACTTAAAAATAACAATTAATTTCAATAAAATTCTAAAAAATTAAATAAATGTTATAAATGAAGATAATATAAAGATGAAAGATAAAGAAATCCCAAAAAAAATTTAGAGAAAGATTCGATATATTTCTGGCATTTTGTTTTTCTCTATATACATACAAGATGGTGATTAGCATCCTTTATAAAGAAATTATATTAGGAATAAAATATTCTCACTTGACAATAATTGATCCCACTTGTAAACAAAATAATTGCTCCCACTTGGACAAGTGGAAGTGAATATTTAATCTTTTATAACACTCTCCTTTTGAATATTCACAATATGTAGAATATGCCTCATTAAAACCTTACTAGAGAAAATTTAGTGGAAAAAAGTCTAGTGAAGGAAAAATAGTACAATATTCTATTGGAGTTTAATATTGTTAGGACTGCCTCGTTAAAAACCTTGCTAGAAAAACCCAGTGGAACAAAATTATAGTGAAGGAAAAAAAAAGTACAGTGCATTAAACAATACCTCCCTTTTAAATTCTTCCCCTCAAGATGACATAGGAGAATTTACTTTTGTTTCTTTGCTTGAAAAATCTTTAAGTCGATGTATCTCAATATTGTATATAATCTTTTTCATAATTGGCAAAGCTTTGATAAATAAGTTACTCAATCTCATTTTGCTTAGACTTTAATTTCATCATGTTTCTGTAGCTCATGTGTGAAGAATACCTTTTGTGAAATATATCTTGCTTTGTCGACTTTAATAAACGTTTTCCATAACTGTGCAGTGCATGCTGCATTATCTTTTTATAATATTGTAAAAAAGCCTATGATTAAAGATAATCCATATGATCCCCACACATTTTTGACTTGTTTTACAAGTCCCAATAATTCTCTGGATGATTTGGAGATGTAGCAATTACTGTCTGTTTCACAAATCTTCATGATATAGTAATATCACCATAAGCTTGAGATTAAGCATAGTAGGGGTCTGAAAAATATCCAGTATTTGTATATTTAACCAATTTTGTCTCTATTTCTTAAATAAAATAGACTTGTGTCGCTTGCTTTCTTAAAATAATATAAAGTATGCTTAACACCACTTTAATTTGGTGTAGAGTTATATCCTGCAAGCACGTACCAAGGCATGGTACTTGAGGATCAACTAGCTCTTCATTATTTTAATAAAAACGAATATTATTTTTATTCACTTTTCAGTGATCTCACAATATTGGAGAATCTAATGGATGTATCTTGTCCATGTGAACTTTCTTAAAAAATCCCTTACTACATTTGATAATTGGACAATAATCCTACTTGGAAAATTCTCGATCTACAGGTCGAGATAACAACTTTAATTTTTCCAAGATTTTTCATTTCAAATTTCTCCATTTTAAATATATTTTGATAAACTTTTCGAGAGTCTTAACATATGCAACAATTAGCAAACATATAAAATGAATGAAATGCATATGCAAATTGCTAAGATGCTTATTCATAGTAATTATGAAAATGTGTATGCATATTGATCAATATGAATATCGACGCAGTATGTACTCCAGACCTTTTACACCCTTCAAGGATCGTCATTTTGAAGCTTCAAGTATAACTCATAAATCTTTTAGAGATTTTCACATATAACATCATTGTCCATGGATTAATATATTTCATCATATATTCAATCATGATTTACCTCTTTAGGTATTTGGACAGATAGTCCTCAATTTTTCAAAGAAACAACTATATTTGATCTGGCTCCTTTCTACCTTTTTAATGTTGACATCCTTTTATATTTTTTATGGTTTGGGATCCCATAATATCAATAGACACTTTAAAATATTATCAGGAGCAACATTATTTCCATTTCATAACTTTCAAATATGCATGAATTCAAATATGAACGGATTGAGAATTCTCTAATATTTATTCCTCTTAAATTCTTCAACCCATATCTCTTTATAAGATACGTATACCACTTCAGGGTATATTTATTTCTCAATTTGTCTCTTCAAGAGATACACATACCACTTCAAGGTATATTCTATATCTCTTCTGGAGATACCTTTTCATGCAATATTTATTTGCTAATCCATTCCTTATTTTGGAATAATTATACATTTATCAATCATTTGTATGTTCCTTACTCTTTTAGAAAGTTGTATCTTTTGATTTGACCGATCAACCACACTTCAGGTGTGTCATTTGTACATTATCCTTCAGGGGGTAAGGGTGAATATATTAGTTAACTGATTTGCAAATTCTTTTGCATATTGATTGATCATGTGAATTTATCATTCATTTCAACTTATCATTTGAACTTCTAGTTTTCATTAGCTTATAGTTTATGTTGTCTTTCAAGCAATTGACATGTTACTCTTTTGACATTTTTATTTTTCTTCCCCTAATAGTGGAAAGATTGCCTTACATTGACTTATATTGCATTCTAGCAATTTTATTTTCTCCCCCTAATGGTGGGAAGATTACATTCTATCAATTTTACATGTCATTCTTCTGAAATTGGTTACGCTCCCCTTAATGGTGGGAAAATTGTGTCATAAAAATGACTATTGTCATAATAAATGTCATTGATGGTTTTTAATCTTAGCCAATAAATATTTATGTCAAAAAACTTCTGGTTCATGATCTTAAATCATTATATTGACCTCATAATATCATAATAAGCCAAAAAGTCAAGGAACATGCCTTTTTCGTTTTTCTCAAAAGTAATATGAACATATTCTTCGAATATGTGATATCTATAATTTAGATATTTTCAAAATCGACCAAGATCTTCTGGATTTGGTGTATCATAAGGCATTTTTATTGCATCTGACAACATAATATTCACTCTTTTGGGGCTATGAATATATTTTATGTAACTCCCGTGCCTTAGAATGACATCATTCGTCGTCAAAACATGTCGAAAATGGTGTTTTGGATCAGTGGAGCTCGCTTCATGGAGGAAGAAATTTCTCTAACCAATTACATCAATGGATCGATCACCTAGATCCGTGGTCCGATTGAGCTGAAATTTTGTGAGATTATTATTCTTTGATAGATCTTCATTAAGAACGGTGAAGATAGTGATCAGAGTTGTATAGTGTGAGAAATAAGACTTCAAACACTATTTCTCGGATTTGCAAATTTTCTTGCGCAATTTTGATAAAACGGTTGGATCTCGTGATTCCACCGTTGGATTGAGCTGTAAGTTTACCAGAAGGTTGGTAACTGACTCATAAAACTTTTGATCGGTTAAGATGTTAAATTAGCAAGTAGTTTTCAAGAAATTGATTATCTAAATGCAAGTAATTGCAGCAGAAACAAAACTATTCCTTTTATTTAAGTGTTTTTTTAAAGTGTGGGCCCAAAATGCCACTTAACCTCTATATAAGCCATTGGAACGTGATTTCTCTCATTTTTCACTTCCAAAAGTGGCTAAGGAGTTTGGAGAAGAGGAAAAGAAGGGGAGAGGATAAAGGAGAGAGAAAACTAGGATTTTTGTGCTTTCATGCCCAAAATTCCTCCAAGGTATATCATTCTCTCTCATTTTCTTCATTCTATCTCTTTAGCATGTGAATGCAAAACCCAATATAACCTAAACTAGGATTTTGGACTTAGGGTTTCCTATTCAATTTGCATGTGATTTATGTGAATTAGATGGGTAAATGTGGAGGTATGGAACTCCAATACACTGATCTTGATTAGTGGATAACCCTAGTGTAGTGTAATTTTGGTCTAGGCCATGTAATTTGGAAAATTGCCATGTAATTTGGGGATTTGCTCAAATTGGGGCTTTTAACTTAAACCAAGTCAATTGATTAGATTGACTTGAGAATTGTCTAATTGGACCTAAATTGAATGAAATTATGGGTTTAGAATGACTATAATGTGTTAGAATTGAATGACCTAGTTCAATTTGGCTCTATGCCTATTGTAGAGATTTTTTTCCAAATTGGGGCATATGCTATGTATTGGCGTGAATTGAAGATTTTGACCTACACTTGGTCAATTGATTAAATTGACATGAAATTAGTCTAATTGACCCTAAGTATGATCGAATGCCTAGTATTATAGTAGTTGGATCATGAGGATCAACCTATTGCATTCAATTTGGGTTAAATGTGGGTTAATGTAATATTAAATAGTTAAATTGAGTAATATAGGATTGACTCATGTGTTAGACTATTTTAGAATCTTAATTGGATTTTGATTTGGGTTTAACATGGCGGTTTAGCATATTTTAAGGTTGATTTTCAGTTTTGGTAAACCATGCTATTTCAAGATTTGTGATTTGATCTAAGTGACCCAAATAGTCTAATTGGAGATTGTGGTGTATTGGGGTGATTGTGGCATTCTAGTGCTCTTTCTTGGAATTGGAAGTTAGATTGGCTAGGTCTAGCCAATCAAGGGTGAGTGTTCCTTTTACTTGTAAATTCTATATGTGACATTGTAGTATAAAATGTTTTAAATGCTTGTATAATGCAGTATGCACGATTTATTGAATTGATGAACTGTATTTGAACATAGTTAGTTGGGAAAGTAGTTGAGTTATGTGCATTTCCTAAGCTTGTGATTTCTTATGGAATCCCATTGGGCCGACCGGGAATCCTCAATTGTGGACCTTACAAAGGCTTTTTATGGGTTGTGTATGTTAGGATTCGCCTAGACATGGTACTTGTCTTGGTGGGCGAATCCTATGGTTCATACAATCCATAAGAATTTTGATAGATATGGGTAAGAAGTCGATCGGGCATGGGTTTCGGGCACACATGACCCTTGTATTGATTCTTACTCAGGAGGTGTTAGGTTGCATATGCATGTTTATAAAATGGTATGCATTGTCTTATTTATGGCATGATACATTATATTGACATGTATGTAATATTGCTTACACCCATGATTATTTAAATGGTTTTAATAATTTTTGCAATGTTTTACTTAAATGCATATATTTCCACTTGTATAAAATATTCATTGAGCTTATTGTAGCTCACCCCTCATCCTTATCTTTTCAGGATCTCATAGGAAGAAGAAAGAGAATGTAACGCCCGTACCTTAGGATGACGCCATTTCGACCAGTAGAGTACCCATATACGTGTTCGTATACGTATATGATGCTCGACGCACGTTGGTTCGAGTGCCTTTGCATAAAGTTTCGAAATGATCGAAGACCCGTTCGACGTCGAAACGTGTCGAAAACGGTGTTTTGGATCAGTGGAGCTGGCTCCATGGAGAAAGAAATTTCTATCACCGATTATATCCATAGATTGATCTCCTAGATCCGTGGTTCGATTGAGCTGGAATTTTGTCAACTTATTTTTCTCTGATAGGTCTTTATTATAAATGGTGAAGATCTTGATCGGAGTTATCTACTATGAGTTATAAAGCTCCAATCACTGGTTTTCGGATTTGAGGATTTTCTTGCGCAGTTTTGATCAAAAGGTTGGATCTCGCAATCCCACTGTTAGATTGAGCTAAAAGTTTACCAAAATGTTGGTAACTGACTCATAAAATGTTTGAACGGTTAAGATGTTAAATTGTGGGTCGTTTGCAGTAGGAAAATGTTCCTTCTATTTATTGAGTGTATTTTAAGTTGTGGGCCCAAAATATTTCTATAAATACAACTAAAATGAGATCTTTGCTCATTTGCTTGTTTTTGGACTTAGAGAAGAGGGGAGAAGGGTGGAGAGGAGGAAAAGAGGAGAAAAACCTAGGGTTCTTGGTGATTTCTACTCAAATCTCACATAAGGTAATGAAATTTCTCATTTTTCTTCCTTGAATATCTTTGTGGATGTATGAACAAGCTTGGTTTTGACCTAGGAAAGGGTATGAAACCCAGATTTGGAGTGACCTTAGCCTAGAATGGACTGATTTTCATCTCTTTTAGGTTGTTCTTGGTAAAATCAACCCTCTAAGACTTAGATATACCCTTGAGAAGCATTTTCCAACAATTCCAACTCGTTTTTGAAGGGGTTTGGACTTAGGGTTTCGTGTGAAACTCATAGGGGAGACTAGTAGGCCACTGATTTGGGTTCCTTGAGTGATTTGGAGCCCAATGACATCATTTTTCTCAATTTTTAGCATGAAATTGGTAAATGTAGAGATTTTGATCTTTGCTCGATTCATCGACTTAGAGTTGGAATCGAGTCTTGCCCTTAAACTATGTTGACCTAGGGACCATTGTTAAGGAAACCATGTTGCAAGATCAGTGTTTGGCGTTGCCGAACATGGTGGTGTAGTGTAAAATTGGCGTAGGGTTCAATTTTGAGATTTTTGCCAAATTAGGGCTTTTGCCCCAAATTAAGTCAAATGATAAAATTGACATGGGGATTATTTAATTGAACCTAAATGGAGTAGAACCATGGGTATAGAATGTTTGAACCTATGATAATTTAACATTTCTTAGTTCAATTTGACCTTATGTCATGTATTGCCAAATTGGAGATTTTGACCAAGATATAATCAATTGATGAAACTGGCTTGATAAATAGTCAACTTATCCCTTAATATGATTGAATGTTTTGCATTATAGTGGTTGTGATCAAGGGGATCCACCTATGACAATTTGGGCTATGCGTAGTTTGATTTGATGTTAATTGGTCAAATTGAACAATGAGGATTACGCTCATGGGTTAGCCATTCTAGAATCATTAGTTAACTTTGAAATTGGGATTTAACATGGTTATTAGCATACTTTGGCTGATTTTAATATTGTATGAATCATGTATATATTGTAGGGATTCTAATTGATTCGAGTAACCACATGAGCTAGTTGGAAGTCTATGTACGTGAGGTGATTGGTGATCGTATTAGTACTTGATTTTGAATTAAAAATTGGATTGGCTAGACTTAGCCAATCGAGAGTGAGTGTTCTTTTATTTGTTGGTTTTCATATACGTAACATTGTATTATATAACTTGTTTCAAATTGATATATATATATATATATATATATATATATATATATATATATATGGATATGGATATGGCATATGTATGTTTTAATTTATTCATGAAATGAAAGTTGAGCATATTCCATTGGGTTACATTTGAGTAGAGTTTCCTAGCTTGATTTTCTTTTGAAAGTCTTGTAAGTTTAGAGAGATCCCCAGTGTGGACCTGGCATAGGGTTTCAAAGGTAGGCGCAACCGTTTTTCGATTAGGCCTGGTATAGGGTTTCGAAAGAATTGTAAATAGGTGACGTGCTCTTGAAATTTCTATTAGAATACAGGTAAGAGGTCTTTATGGCATGATGCATTATATTAGCATGTATGTAATCTTATTTTTATTTCCATGTTATCTCATGTTATTTCAAATGTTTTAATGATCTTGACATGTTTTACATAAATGCATGTATATTGCTACTTGTAGAAGACATTCACCGAGCATGTTGTAGCTCACACCTCATCCTTATTCTTTCAGGTTTTGATAGGAAGGGAAAAGGGAAGGCTTGACTGCGGAGCATTCTTTCTAGTATTTTGTTGATGTAGGTGTTGTACAATTTAGTATTTTGATATTATGTACATGATAACACCTAGTATTTGTATTAATAACACATAGATGGGTTGTGTATGTTTTATATTATTTGAATTTTAGGAATTTTATACTTGGTATTTTTGGAGATGTAATATTTAATTGTTGTTCATCATGATTAGATGATGTTATAGGATTAATTGTATTTGGGATTTGTGTTTATGTTAGGCTGACGAGACGCAGGGTGTATCACCGGAGGGTATACCCGGGGGTTCCGTGCCTGTCATGACGTCACGTATAGTGGGTCATGATAGGAAAAGCTTAGTTGCAAAGCGTTCCCGCACTGTTGTTGACGTAGGTGTTTAGTATTTTTTCGCAATTTATTTTAATAAATTGTACTATGTAACACCTAATGATTATACTTAACATTTAGATGAGTTTGTACTTATGGTTAAGTATATTATGTACTTTTGAACACTATGGACTTGGAGAAAACAAAATTGGTTGTCATTTTGGATATGTTTTATACGATGATCTTATATTATGTTGTGTATTTGGGATTATGGTTTGTGTTAGAAGGCTTATCGGGACACCGTGTATGTCAAGGGAGGATATACACGGGGTTCTGTGTCGGTCATGACGTCCCAGATAGTGGGTCGTGACATTTTCAATCCAACCTCATTTTCTTTATTGAGGTTGGGTAAAAAACTAATCATTTGGTCATGCATCATGTATCCGACTAATACACATTTTTTTATTTCACATGTATTGTAAACAATTTGTACTTGATTATATATTTATTTGCAATAATATTATTCCATTTTAGTAGAATAGTAACTATATTTCAAGCTTATGGCTATAACCATATTCCAATAATTGTAACCATCATGGTTTTCATAATAATTTCAATTATAATCTTTGCCATATTTATTCTATTTCATCACCATGACCTTTATTTTCTCATCCATGATTGTGACATTTCTCATATTTATTTGTTATCCATAATGAGCTTTGCCACATTTAATTTTTCATCCTTAAAAATGGCTTTGTCATATGCCATATTTATTTCGTATCCATAATCATTACCATATTTATTTTTCATTTATGATCAATATTCTCTTCACAACATGAGCTACAGGCTATAAAATTTCCTTTATACATAACTCGGATCTTGCAATTTCATTACATCCGATCATAAATTTTTTGGATCAAAGATCATAATATTTACATTTCTATTGATGTTGCAACTTCTGGTGCAATCATTCATGATACACTTTTTCATCTAGCTTAAGCCAAAAAATATTTTTTCGCTATATAGCTTCAAGCAAGCTATAAAATATTTTCTCTGCACCCCTTTTGCCATCAAAATATAACAACACGGCTTTGGGTTATGAATAAAACAATGTGTTCATATATTTTGACAATATAAAATAACATATTAGCAAATAAAAAAAATAAAGCTTACTGGAAGTTCCTTATCGCCTTATTGTACTTATTGTGTCTTCCCTGTAGTATCAAATACTATACAACACCATATGGGTCCCTTCATTGGAATAAGTTTTTCAAAAATACATAAAGTTGCATATGTCACACCCCAGTACACAGCACACCGCAGTGTCTAATACCCCCGGGATGTGATGGGTACCTCATACCGAACGTATCCTAGCCATTGTACCACATAATATTGTCACATCCCAGTACACATCCCATTAAGCTCTGATACCAATATTGTCACGACGTCCCTGACGTAGACTGACATCATGACCGGCACAATGTATTATATACTGTACATACCCATATATAATATACAATACACTATCAGCCTCAACGAACATTCACAATAATTCCCACAAGTTTCAAATTTTTGGCTACACCTCCCCATCAAATAGACGTTTCACTTTTGTTTTTCCTGAGATATCACAAATCAAATCCAATATAGATATCTATATCATTCCATTCATTCACTCATCAAATTTGCATTTCATCATCCAATATATTAAGCTATATATATGCCCACACATCCCATCTAGATGATAATACATATATATATATATATATATATAATGTGTGATAAGTATACATATCAAAATAACAAAAATATAATCTATTTCCTCCAAGCATACATACGCATACCAAACGAAGGCTCACGTGATTATCACTCACGAATTTTTTTCCTTTCCCCTTCGACTCAATACCTGAAATATTGGAGGAAATGGGGTGAGCAAACAACAGCTCAATGAATATAGTTCTTGACATGACAATCGCATGCATTTTAGGAAACATGACATATAAAATCGATTTAAAACATTTCAAAAGCACATATGCACCATTCATCAAAATAATATACGTACACACAATATATAGTTGATGCTCATTCATAAATATTTTACCATCTCCTCTCATTACCCAATTCACAATCATTTCAAGGATCGCAACCCTTGTTAGGACGAACCTATTGACAATGAGGACTCGCAAAACCTCATCCGGGTCTAATTCCTAACGAAATAACATTATTATAAGCTCCATAAAAGCAGTTTGCATGATCACTAAAACTCAATGCATTACATAAACATGCATACAATCAACCAGTTTATATGTGTACAATGCTATACAAGAACCAAATCAAGAAAACTATACTCACAGTGGTTACACGGGGTTTCTAAGTCAAATCGAGCAACAATAAACGTCCATCATAATTGCTTCCTCAAGAGTATTTATCCATGCACTTAAGCTCTCAATTTAAACACTGAAATGAATCATAGATTATGATGAGAATCACCATTTCACTCACTGTTCACATCATAATACTATTTACATCACTGTTCACCACGTCACTATTCATTTGAAAGATGTAAATTGTTACTAAAATTGTCAAACAGTCTCCAAAAATTATGAACTTAGCATCGATGGACTCGCAACAGTCCATTCTACCATTCTATAGCCTTAAACTGGAGTTTCATTGGGAATGGTCTCCAACCTACACTCTAACTTTCAACAGCCATAAAAGTTTCAAATGAACACATAAATTCAATCTAACCACATATTCGGGGTCCCGACAGTCCAGGGAGTGTTTTTCAACCTTCTTAGCGGATTTTCATTCACGTTGCGTCAAAACCCCAATTGTTAAAATAGCTCCCACAGCAAAAATTACTCTGCTAGAAAGGTTACATCTAGCTTAGATAGTAATTTCACGAAGAAATAGAGTGAAAATCACTTACCGCAGGTCCCGATTTCGCGCGAATGCCGCGTTTTCCCTTTTTCTTCTTCTCCTTCTTCTCTCTGCCCGTTCTTCCCTTTCTCTCTATCTGCTTCTTCTCTTTTTTTTTTCTTCGTTGCATTCTAGCAACTTCTTTCCTTTTATTTTTTATTTTTTTTATTTTTTCCATATGAGTACTGTTTACGGTACTGTTCGGTGAACAGTACCCGCAAATGAACAGTAATATATTTTATTTTATTTTTTTCTTACTTCATTCCTCATCTTCTTCTATACACTCAATCCACATGAGACATACACGTGTTGTAAATTGATTTCTATTTAAAATCACATTCCAAACTCACTTTTGACATTTTCAAGTTCATTTACCACATGTACACATGACTTTAAATGTACTTATAGGTGTATTATACTCTTCAGTGTACATATAAATTAACCAAATATATTGATTAAAAGCACGGAGTGTTACAACATAGGTTACTTTCCCAAATTATGTTGGCTCTCGGCACAAGTTGCATTATTATAAGTAGTTTCCAAATAGCATGTTAACATTCAAACAATAGATAACTTGGGCATCAAGATACTATTAACTACTGTAACTCCGTTGGTGGGACCTCCATTATAAAAAATGACATTGACTTAGGTAAACAATACTTTCTTCCACTAACACTATCCTTTCTTTATTTTATATAATAAAACAATAATGCAAGTTGTTCACACCATAACGAATCATGAGTTACTTGTCAAATATTTTTCTATTAAACATATGGTGGTCCATTTTCACATGCCTGACTAGATACTTTTATGGAAATGAATTGAGCTAAATGGCCAAATTCGTCGGTCATGTGATTACAGACTTTCAAAACTAATAGAAATATGAATATAGGTGTCACGACCTCACTTTATGTAATTTGGTATAAGTCTTGGTATGCAACAAGTCGAGATGAAGTTTTCAAAACCGAGGGTCATGGGTGCATTGACAAATTGTGTTGATAATTTTCATAAGAAAAGGAAATTTTGATGTACCTTTTGAGTAGTAAACGACCGACGTCTTTTCAGGGTAACGAAGTGGCGGTCAGGTGATGGCCCAACACACATCCAAGTGCTTTAAATTGTTCATCTTAATGGCCACTTTTGACTCCATCATTTTCCTTAAAAATAAAAAACCCAAATTCATGCCATACTGCATTGTACTTTTGTCTCCACCTGCATAGCCATTCGAAATAAATAAATTAAACTATCATTATTATTAAATGATTTGTTAACCAAACCCATATCTTTTTGTCTCGTCCTTGTATCCGATTGCTCTTCCAAGCCAGAGAACCAGAGATCCCAAATAAAAATTGAAGATAAATAATAATTAAAATTTGGGTATTTCAGAAAAAATTGATTGCGTATTGTTGTTTCCTTCTAGGATAAAGAGAACGCGTAAGGGGTGCAGAAAAAATATTTTATATTGTCAAAATATATTATCAAATATTATCAAATAGAGTTGTGCGTGTCTGTTGCACCGACACTTGCAATGGTGACGACGACGATGGTGGTGGTGGTGTTCACGATATAGCTATTGTTGCATCTCAATTACACCGCCATCTTTTCTTTGGCAGTGAACACGGTGGTGATGATGGATAAGAATAATAAAGAAAGAGAATAAATCATCGTTGGAGATATCGTGCTGATAGCGTATTATAAACGAAAATAATATAAAGATAAAATATAAAGAAATCTCAAAAGAAATTTAGAGAAAGATTCGATATATTTCTTGCATTCTATTTATCTCTATATACATACAAGAATTAGCACCCTTTATAAAGAAATTATATTAAGAATAAAATATTCCCACTTGTAAACAAAATAATTACTCCTACTTAGACAAGTAAGAGTAAATATTCAATCTATTATAACAATAAATAAAATTTTGTTTATTGATTGACTTTTAATTTAAAGATAAAAAATAAAAACCTCTACCAAATCATGAAAGGGTGGTGGCGTTGATGGCCACTGGGAATGTTTCCCTCCCATTACTGTCCCAAGCCCCTCAAAAATAAATAAATAAAACAAAATAAAAAACTCAAACACCAAAAAAACACTACATAAAACTACTGGTACTACAACACTCATCTTATCCAACCAATCCCAAAACCTCTTCTTTCTCTTCGCCTTCATAAACTCTTCATATCTCTTTCTTCCCTCTTCTTCTCTCCTCAACCCCCTCTTCTTCCTTTCGCACCCACCCCCACCCCCACCCCCACAATTCACCATCGCTCTTTGAAAAATCCCCAAACTGTCCCTCCCGTTCAATTTCATCCCATCTATGTCCTCCATCTCCAACCTCACTTCCACCGCTCCGACCACTTCCCCGGCATCCTCCGTCCACCGGACCACCGGCCGGCACTGAACCAACCCCTTCCCGTCACCGTCTCCGTCTCCGGCGGCGATGATCGTCGGATACGTCAGCTCTATCTCTCCGTTCTTCCGTCGCTCCACGGTGACGGCTCTCCGGCTGGACACGTTCACGGCTCGCCTCGCCGCCGGATCGACGAGGATCCAGCTCAGCCGGAGATTCTCCTTGAGATCCTCACAGGCCGTATCATCGCCGAACCGATAAACTTCCGGCACCGGAACTAGAACGGAGATCCGGAAACGCGAGCGCGAGAACGCGTCGGTGACTTTTACCGTCGAGAATTGTGTCTTGCTCTTGTAGTGGAGGTCGACGGCGGAGATGAGCCTGGTCGGAGGTGACGGATTGTGAAAGTTTTCCGGCGCGGGACGGAGTCCGGTCGGCGAGACGATGAAGAGGGGGAAGGCGTGGGAGAAGAAAGCGCGAGGGCCGTTAATGGGATATGTGGAGATGAACCGGCGCATTATTGGGGTTCTGGTGGAGGGCCACGTGGCATGGCAGATGTGGGTCCAGAGAGATTGGTCGGTGCAGATGCGGCGTAGGGAGGTTGATACGCAGCTGGCGGTGGCGAGAGATGGGCCGTCGACTTTGTTGAAGATGTGTGTGATCAGAATGTGTTCGTGGATGGTTGTGATGATGCCGTCGTCTTCTTCTTCTTCTTCTTTTGTTGGTGCAGTGAAAGAAGCCATTTTTCATGACTTGTAAATTGTTATTATTATTATTATTTTCTTCCTTTTGATTTTCTTTTGAGATTTTAAATAAATAAATTGGGGCTTAAAGGGAAAGTAGAACATTTATATATTTGTTTCCTTCATTGGCCAAAAATGATAAAAAGAAAAATAATCAAAGTTAGAAAGTAAATCTTATTCAAATGAAAGTTATTTGAAAAAAAAAAGAAACTTTCATTTCCTAATATCTCTGAAAGTTGATTCTGGCTTTATTTTTTTTAGTTTATAAATATTTTTATAATTATAAAGAAAATAAAATGAAAAGGGAAAATAATTAATATATATATTTGTGTTTACTAATACTGGATGTCATCGATATGTTTGAATTAATCGATTTAGACCTTTTAATTTATAATAATATTTATTTTTAATTTTAAAAATATTTATTTTACAAATGTTTGATTAAATAACAATAATATATTAAGATATTTAATATAAATTAACTTTAATCGATTTGAGTTGGTACGATTTTTTAAATTTTTAACCAGCAACTCGAATCGAATAAGTAAAAAATTAAATTGATGTATTTGGTTCCATTTAGTTCCATGCTAAAATGAGAGAGAAGGGTTTTTATACACCAAAACAAAACCAATACTAAAATCACATTCAATAATAGCAAAAATTAATGTTCCGTCCACCTCCCACAACTTGCCACGTGTCCAGAATTAATTCCCTTCTTTACCTTTCAATCCTCACTCTCATCAGACCTGTCAGTGCCTTCGATTCATTTGTCTTTTTGATGAACAGATCGGCTCCAAGGTCCAACCTTGTGGACAATTATAATAATTCTGTACTCTCAATCGTACCAACGGACGATGATGGCCTTTTAGAATGTTTCCAGACCAGACGTCAAAATCTCCTTATGTCACGGCCAAGATTCTGATTCTCTCTCTAGTTGTTACAGTTTAAGAGTGTTGAAGTTGACCACACGTGTAACGAACCTGTTCAATCTGAGGATTTTGGTGTTTGAGATACTCCATCTCAGGTACGAATGAAAGCACGGAATAGTTGCTCACCGGAAAAAATAAAAGCCTTTCTATGGCAGTTACCGACTTTTTGGGCGTAAATTGCACGTTTGGGAAAAAGTTGCGTGTTTGTCGCCTTTTTTTTTTTTTTTTTTCTGGTAAGTGTTTCATTTTCTATTGGTTTCTTTCGATTTTTATGTTGAATTTGGACTGTTAGATTCGGTAATTTCGTGCTTTTTGTTTCTCTTTAGTTTGTGAAATTCAGATATTTTGATCGAATTGGGTGTTAATCAATTGTATTTCGACCCTGTTTCTATCAATTTTGATGTATGCATGAATGAATGAATATGTTGTTCTATGGTTTTTGTTGTTCTAAGTTGTTTGGATTATAGATTTGGAAAAGCTTTGGAGAAGAATTTAGTGTGTAACGGGCTTTAATCTGTAGATTCAGGGAGGTGGGATCGATTGTTCTAATGGGAATTAATGAAAATTCGAGTGCATCAATTATGTTATTTTGTAAATTAGGTGAGGAAATCTTTTGTCAAAATCTGAACTTTTCTTAATGAAAAATGCTAGAGAAACACCCGTGAAAATTCGATTGAAAAACTTAAGTTTTCCACCTCCATTGGATTACGTCAGGATGCGAGTATAATTGTGCATTTTCACCTGATACGCGCATCCCCAAGTAATTCAATGGAGGTGCTAAACTTGAGTTTTCGATGAACGAATTTTGTAGGTTTTAATTCCTTGTATCAATGATAAAGCGACTTGATTACGTTGGATCCGAAGAGCTTTTTCGACTATTAAGTCCAGTTTTCCATTAGGAGCAATTTTGGGGATCTTATAAAAATCATCGATGGATTGAAGCCCATATTAAAAAACAATGGCAGAAGGATTTGGTAGATCTTCGTGCTACACAAACATAGGATCCTACTTGGTTACCACCGAGATCGACCTTGATTTTGTAATGTTCATTCTTTATAAACAGCATCTGTTGTAGCTCTAGTTCAATGATCTGAATATTCATAGAATTGTTCAAGAAATCTATGATAAAAGAAGGATTTTCCCATTTGATATGTATAGTTAGATCTCACTTTCTGCAGTGATTCTAATCGTAATGCTTTGGGCTATATTACACTGATGCACAAGGATGCAGTTTTGATATAATTAGTTATCACTGGTACAGTACTTGACAGTAGGAAAAGTAATCATCAACATTTTTACCTGATTTTTCTTTGGTTAAACCAAAGTGTTTCATAAATCATCAGTTCATACTTCAATTTCCATCCTCCCATTAGTCATCTTTTGTTTGGATTCAAATAGATTTTGATTAATCCTTGTGTCATCAATCAGGTGCCTTGATATGCTGAGTCTCACGTCTCTTGATTAATCCTATCTTGGGCGCATGAGAAGCATAAAAGTTGATACACATATATCAAATTTTGAAATCAATAACTAGTTTCTATAGAGCCAATGTTGAGGACATCATGCAGCTCTACCATCATCCATACTCATTGGACAGCCAAAAGGTCAGGCTTGCATTAGAAGAGAAAGGTATTGACTACACTTCATTTCATGTGAATCCTCTCACCGGCAAGAACATGGACGCTTCATTCTTCCGCATGAACACAACTGCAAAATTGCCCGTTTTCCAAAATGGCGCTCATATTTTATTCGACACCATTGATATAATACAGTAAGTGGCATCAAGATGCTTAATCCTTTAGTTTTTACTTTTCAAATGGAACAAGATAGAATCTCAAAAAAAAAAATGAAATGCAATTTTACAGGTACATAGAAAGAGTCGCGATAATCTCGTCAGGTTTTGAAAGTGACATTGTTGGTGGTAGAGAAGTAACAGAATGGATGCATAGGATTCAAAGATGGAACCCGAAAATATTCACACTTTCTCATATACCCGAAAAGTATCGAATCTTTGTTTCCAAATTCATAAGACGGGTAGTAATTGCCCGGATGGCTGAATCCCCCGATTTAGCCAGTGTCTACCACTTGAAACTAAAAGAGGGATATGAAACAGAAGACAAGTTGAAAGACCGGGATCTTTTGAGACAAAGCAAGGAAGAACTCGTCCATCTTCTTGATGGAGCGGAGATGCAATTAAGTGAAACAACATATCTAGCTGGAGAAAATTTCACCATGGCAGATGTCGTGTTAATTCCAGTGTTGGCACGGCTAGTGCTGTTAGATCTGGAAGATGAATATATTGGCAGTAGGCCAAAAATTGCTGAGTACTGGAAGATGGTCCGGCGAAGGCCTAGTTACCAAGCGGTGATAGGGAAGTATTTTTCGGGATGGAGAAAATACAAGACTTTGTTAAAGACCTGGTGTTTTGTGCGCACCAGAAATGTGCTTAAAAGATACTGATGAGAATTAAAAGATTGAATGAAGAAATGAAGATGCCTGAACAAAACAATTTGATGTGGTAGGATACAGGCTGGTTCTGCACTAACATGGGATGGATTGAGCAGTTCTTCCAGGTGAGTCCTTTGTTTGTATATTAATTTTATTGGTGAGAAGCCTTGTCATCTTCATCTGATGTTTGTATCATTCAATTGTGTTCTGTCTCAGGTGTAAATGTGTAATAAGAAACTGGACATGCCTTGCAAGTGAATGTGTCCAGCAGATGCTTCTCTTGGGTGAAAGATAAGAGACCTTGAAGAAGAAATATTGAAATTTAATGTGGTATGATTCTAGCTATTCTTTTTGTTCTTGGAATACTTGGTATTGTGTGTAATCGTTAGTCAATCTTTTGAAGTTCATATGAAGCAATAGATACTTATTTCATGATTGTGGTCGTGTGTTTTTACTCGCACCTCATGTTTCATGACATTTTTTCTTGTAACTACATACGTAAAGTTAACCTCTGCTATAAATGCTCCATTTGCCATGGTTCTACCATGAATTTTTTCTTTTGCTGCTAGTTTTTTTTTTCTTTTTCTTTTTACATATCAGAGAATCTCTTGTACTATCTGTAAGAAGCAATAGATATTTCAGTTTGTTTTATGCCCTGTTGTTACATTGTAGTTATTACTTAGTTACCTTGAAATTCTTGGAAACAGAGACTTTTGAGATTTTAACATAGTCCAGCCTCCATTTCTTCCTTGCTTCTCCTCAATTTTGTTTGTGCCATGTTTTTCAATCATGGGACTTGTTTGTTAGTACCCTCTTCGCTGTCCTCGGTACTCTTTCTTCCATTCTACTGAATGAATATGTGTGTGTTGGAGCTGGATGAATTGTGTTCTTATTAAATTGTAATTCATTCTCTCTATCTCTTCTCCTAATCTCTATCTCTTTTTAATTTTCTCCGTTCTAAACTTCTACGTAGTCCTCGATTTCATGCTTAAGTAATTTCATTTAGAAAGTTGGAATTTATCTGATAAGTTTGGTTATGGTGACCTGCCACAATGGGAGAATTCAGCCATGATTTGGGATTTTGATCCAGAAAAATCTCATAACTACTTTAAAGAAGAAAAGGATGAAACGTGGAATAATAGTCTAAAGCATCAAAGACTTTTCTGTTGGGAGAGAAGCGACGCACAGCGGAAATTCACCCAAATCTCTCTCCCTTTCGTGTATGGATCTAATAGGAAACCGCAAGAAACCTGCACAATGCAACCACAACACTAGAAACAATAATCAACCACAAGCATGCACCATAATTTTTAACGTGGAAAACCTTCTCAATGTGAGAAGTAAAAACCACTGGACCGTAGTTCAACAAAATCTCCACTATGTGTAAATATGAGAGAGTACACACACTATCCTAACATCAACAAAGATAGCAAATGGTAGCAAACATCAAGTAACATATACTTGGTATCATACACATTCCAAATCAACAATGAAAAGAAGGAATAAAGAATTCACCAATTTAGTGTTCTGTTCGGTTGCGCCAAACTGTCACCAGAAAACTCCAATAGCCAAATCGACTGGTCAGATTCAGAAACCTTAAGAAAAGAATCCTCTATCCAAATTTCAGGCCAATGGGACGGTGGATGAAGGAGATATGCCTATTTGATGAAGACGGCTCAAATTAGACGTTTCTCCCTTTCCTGCTGCAATCACTTTCACTCTGATGCTCATATCACGTAAACGACTCAACCATTCAACATCTTAACCAACCAGAATGCAGAAGAGCCAACTTTAAACTGATGAAGTTTAAACACGATCCAACGGTGGAAATGAGATATCCAACCATTTGATCAAAATTGAGCAAGAGAACCCGTGATTCCGAATAGTCGTGGTTTGAGGACTGTAACTCTCAGAAGAATGCTCCGATCACGATCTTCACCAACAGAATGAAGAACAACCAGATACGAACAAGCTGTGAAAATTTTGGCTTGATCTGACCACGGATTTAAGAGATCCAATCCTTTGATGAAAATGCAAAAAAACCACTTTTTCTTTTCTCTTCTTTTTCTTCGCTCTCTCTCTCACAAAAACGGCTACCACCCTTTCCAGTTTGCTACTTAGGGTTTTTATGATACTCATTCATCAAACTATAAGTTGGGCTTGGTGATAATGAGCCATCCTCACGTGAGAGGGAAACCCAACCTAACATTTTCTTAGTGTTAAGATTTCAATAGTTTGCAGCATTATTTGGTTGTGTAGAAAAATTATATAGTAGTAGAAGAGTGATTTATTAACACTAGATAGTAACAATAAAGGTAGAGGGAGACCTAAAATAACAACAGATAATTAAGAAAGAAATATTTAACTTCTTGTAATTTAAATGCGATTTAACCCTCGATAGAGTGGAGTGGAGGAAGCGTATTCATATAGTTAACTGGAATCATAATCTATATCAATTATTTTGGTTCTTGCTGGAAAACTCAATTTGATCCTTGGTTAAACCTTTCTACTTTGCATCTCTGTTCTGACTTTTAAAAATTTATATGTTCATGTAATTATATCTACTTGATTATGTTTAATTACCAAGTTATTTATGTTCCATAACTCACCCCCCTCACAACTGCTTCAACTTGTCATTGATTTTGTCAAAAGAAGTGGCTACAAATTTAACATTTTATTTTTGGTGTACTTGTTTGCGGATACTAAACCATGAATTTTATTTTCTGAAGCATATCATGAATTATATTTCCATTAAAGAAAAATTATGTGTGTGTGTGTTAGCTTGACATATATTATTGGGCATCTATATAACAGTTATTGCATTAAGGGCAAGTAGAAAACAACCCAAACTTTGGCCTTGTTTGAGAGAGCGCCTGCATTTCTACCCGAATGTGTTTTTTCCAAACATAATCGGCAAACGTAAAAGCAGGGGAAGAGAGCTATATAAAAATGCTCAAAACTCGCGTTTGAAACACAAGGCGTACATGCCAAACGCCCCAAAATCGCATTTGCCAAAACCATTTACTGCAACGTGGCTTTCTTCACGCTCCAAAAGACCCCTTGGTTTGAAGCGTTATGCTATGTTTGCATATGCAAATAGATTATAAATGCCCTCTACATTCTTCAATTATTTCTTACACTCAAACACATAGTTCAATCCATCTTAAGAGGGTTTTTAACTTAAAATGCCTTTTGAGGAGTTATTTTATGTAGCATATCCATATAGATTATATATATATGATACCATGTAGGGTTATACTATCACAAACACACGATAGTATCTACTAGGACATATTTTAAACACCTAGGGCTGAATACAATATCGACTTTAGAAACTCGATATGTAAATACATAAAGAACACATAAACAAAGGTGAAAACAAACTTCAAGAAATGCAATAGATTCATGGACAACTTGAAGAAAGCGTAAAGCTTGAACTAGACTCTTGATAGAAAGGTGCAAGACTCGATGCCTTCCATGCTAGAGAATGCTTGGTATTTATAGATGAATGAGCAAGTGGTTGGACTTCAAGAAGCTTCAAGTCCTCGGACTTCAAAGGCATTCTAATCCATCTTGGACAGCTGGTGGATGAACACTGACATAAAGAGAGGTGTGCTGATGAACAGAAGTGGTCGATTGAGTGAACATTGGCATCTTCTGGGAACAGCACTGGCTTTAGTAAAAAAGGTGAATAGTACCTTGTCATTTACTGTAGATGAACAATGTTGTGTCTGTCAAGATGGTCTAGCTTTTACTGTTCAGTGATAGACTGATCTGGATGTATATGCATGCTATCACGAGGAGAAGATAAGGTGGAATCTTCTGTGCTGTCAGAAGGGACAAGGGATGTGACCCTAGTGGAGACAGGAGCATGATGAGCTGAGTTAGAAGGCATTGATGAAGATAACGATGAATCTTTATTGCTGACAGTGACGGAGAAGGTTAATGCTGTCATGTTGGACGATGGATGGACAATTGATGCAGATGCTGATGAAGACGCATACTGTGTTGGGGGAGACGTGGCAGAAGACACAGATGCAGATGTATGCATTACTGGAGAAGACATAGATGGAGGAAGATATCGCGAGACATGAAACGAATCATGATATACTCGGCGATGCAAACATGGACGAATTGCAGGAAGTTATGTATGAACTTGCAGAGGAGAGGCTTGACGACGATGATGGTTGTACAGACAATAATACATAACACTTAAACGGAGACGAGGGTATGAATATCCGTGGATCAGAATAGGACGTCGATCATGGTGACCAGTTGTAGTTGATCGGCTCATGTGAGGGGGAAAGATTCTCTTCTTCGTCTTTATTGAGGGGAGAGAGAGAGTCCCAATAGTCCTGAGAGTCTTGGTAGTAGTCTGGTAGTGGAGAAGAAGATGAGGGGGCACAGTGATTGCACAAATAAGGGGAATTCATGATATGCCTGTGGGCATAATAAAACATCTTGGACCGGGCCAATTGGTTTACTTCATGGGCCGTTTTGGGCTCTGAACAGTCAGGGGGCACAGTGATTGCACAAATAAGGGGAATGGACCCAAAAGGATGGTGTAACTGAATTGGTTTGGGTCTTGTAACAATCTTAGGCTGCAACAAGAGGAGGAGTGAGAATAATCCTATTAGTAAGGAAACTTGGGCCGTAGACTTTTGGATTGGTCGGGTTAAGAATCTGCTACCCGACAGGTGTCTTCCCTTTTGGGGTGAGACTAATTCTTTCGAATTTGAAAATTTACAGGGGTAAGGGCACATCTCCCAACAAGACTAGACGAGGGCAGACTTGAACTCGTGATGAGTCCCTCAACCGCACCTCTCGTAGTTCGTTTCCCCATCCACGAACCAACATATTTCATAATCCATGAAAAGAAGACATACTGACACGTTCTAAATTTCATTAAAAAAACCATTGGTTTAGATATCTAAAGCCAATAATAATTTAGTATTGAAAAGGTTTTTTAGTTTTATAAATCAAAAGTATGACAAAATGACCAGTTAAAAAAAAGTCTGGATTCCCTTAAAAAAAAAAAAGGTCTGGATGTGAGTTTATTAACTAATTTTCTTGTATTCGGTTTAAGGTTCTTCCAATATGACTTGATTAGCTAGATTGGGTTGGGTTGATATTTGTCCAACACTTAAACCAATCTAAAGGACTACCAATTTGTATATATTTGTATATAAGTGCGCTGCCTTCCATTTTTTCCAGATAGCTAGGACTTGCCATGTTGGTGGGATATAATTGCTATGATAAATAAAGGCATATTGATATAGAAACATATTTGCTTTATCAAAATTTTAAAATATTTTCAGGCCTGCCTTGACCATTTGAAGGCGAGGGAGAGGTATATAAAGTGATGCCCTTTATATATTAATAAATAAATATTTTTTATAAATATTTCAAATACATTAAAAAGTCACAAAATCAATATAATAAATGTCACAAAATTAATAAAATAAAACTACAAAATCAACACAATAAAACTACAAAATTAATATGAATAAAAAATTATTTCAAATTTCACACAAATATATAACAGTAACAAGTTTAAAAAAACACCAGTCTACTATTCTAACAACTTTAATATTATGTTTATTGATAAAAGTGTTGTATTTGATCCAAATACAAAATTAGCAAACTAAAAAGTATGATTGAATTATAATAGTTTTTTTATTTATTTAAAAAGGGCAGGTTGACGAATAGAGATAGTGGTTGAGGGAAAGGGCAAAAAAATATGATTGAATTGTAATATAGAAGTAGTTAAAAAAATAAAAATAAAATAAAAATAAGTGGATGAGGAACAAGGCAAAATAGGACCTAGAAAAAGAAGAAGAACAAAAATAAGAAAAATAAGTTGCAAGTTGGAAAGGAAAGAAAAAAAAGAAGAATTTCTTATTTAAAATCACAATTCTTTTGACAGTTTAAAATTTTGAATTGCAATAAAATTTAGGGGATTGTCGTCACTGTATTTCTTTGTTGGTCACAGGATTGGTGACATCAAGGTAACTTTAATTGATTTTTGCCAATTTTTTAAAATTTGTGTATTAAACTTATAGTTACTTATTTTAAAAAGTTGTTGTCAGGTTAATATGACAATTTAAATAGTTTGACCAACTTTAATTCTATTAGCAATAATGACAAATAAGAACTAAAATAATATTAAATAAACAACTATAATTCAAATATCAAACAAAAACAACTATATGAGTTTAGAAAATAAACGAAATTATAGCATAACGAGATGGAAGAGGCCTGTGTAACACACAATTTTCATGTCAAATATATATATTTATATATTACAATTTTAGCTCATGATCATACTAGCTAATCCATCTACATCTAACGCTTAGTCGTCTTATATCAGATATAGATATAAATTAAATACTTGTGATTTCATTTGATTAAGAAACAAATTAAGGCATTCTCTCTTAAGCATTTTGATTATTTTGTGTAAGTAAACTATTTAAAAAATAATAATATTTTATACAGCTCTAGTGAGAGTTATAAGAATTTCAGTAAAAGTGATCAGCTGCATAGCTCATTATCAATTTAGATTTTCAAATCCAAATTGATTATAATGTTTCATAAATGAAAATTAACCAGTTAGCTCGATCAACAGTAGTTGTCATCACATTGATACATTGAACATGTTTCACACCCAGATAGTCAAGTTAAGGTTTCCTAGCAGAGAGATAATTCTTGTCCTATAAAAATGAAAGCTATTCATCATAAGGTCCGAGAGTTTGTATAAATAACATCTCACGGATAATGGATATATGTATGTGTGTCCAGCTAGCTATATATAGTCTCCTCATTTCAACTGATCAAAATATATATTACAAGCAATAGCAGCTATAACTTGCAAACTCTACGAGATTCTATAAACATTTCCTCCTTCAAATCATTGTCAGCACCCAAGAAGAAGTTACAAAGATGGGATTTGACATCATGTACCTTCCCCAAATCAAACAAGTAACTGAAGCACTGTTTCTTCAACCTGTTTCAGCTTCAAGTTCCATGCTTGCCCAAGCCTTTCTGGCACGTTCTCTGAATTGATGTCCTCGATAAGGTTGTCCTCACTGCAATCTCTCAGATCTCTTAGCTGCTTCAATCAATTCCAATCTATGTTCTAAGAAATCATCTCGCTTTATACTCCCATTCAAGTAACTCAGTAATGCTTTGCACGACTCCTGTGACATCTCCTGTATCCCAATTGTAGTCGTCTCCTTCGATGGGTCAGCGTTTGTAGCGTCGTTTAACATGCTTTGAAACATCACAGAGCTCGCACATAACAATGACTTGTGCGATCTCAAAGGACCGTTCCCAGTGTCAATAGTAACATCGGTAGGGATAGGTTGTTGAAGAATGTGAGAGAGCCACCGGAGAGTGCTTTGATATGAGAATGCCCTCAGTGTTTTCACATATGTCCACACACACATAGGTTCTGCATCATAATTTAATTGCACATGTACATGTTATGGATATATATGAGTAGTGCTACATTGACAATTTTAAGAGACTGATAGAAACGTCACTTTCGTTAATACACCATTAAGTTACTTTGAATTATATGTTAATATATGATTTAATACAATCCAATGATACATTGATCAAAATGCATCGATGACATCTAGAAATGTTGCTTTAGCATTTTCCTATATCCTATTTTTGTGTATTATGTGTATATGCATATGCAAAGAAATTATCAAGAAGATCAGAATCGATTAACTAGTTTATAAGAATGTCATCTATCACTCACAGTTGCTGGACAAATCATCAACTCCAAGAATTCAACATTAATGATGATTGGAACATCAGTCTGGTGGTAAGTCGCCTACTCAAAGTCTCCAGGAGTTCGGAGCCTCTTAACAAAAACTGTAGTAGCATTATATGACATGAGTCATATGACATATATAATTGTTGTCAATATCATAGACTTTCAATGTATGTACACACACACACACAAACAGAATATGCACACAACATCCATGTAATTTTTATTAATTAAAATCTTACTTTCTATTTAAAAATAAAATTTTAAATTATGAGTAAAAATAATATACGTTTTTAGTAAAAAAATTTGAATAGCATAATAGGAATGTCTTTTTCCATTAAATCTTTTTTTTTTCCCAAGAGAACTAGGTAAAAAAATCGATAAAATCGAGCATATGTTAAATAAGCTCAAAAGTGGGAGAAGTATAGATCATGAGGAGGTGAAAATCAAGTTTGGTAAATTATTGAAAAAGCTCTTACACTTCTTGCTCATGCTAAATTACCTTTGTCATTTTGGTGGGACACAATTCTAACTGCTGTATTTCTAATATATAAATCGATTACCTACTCTTGTTCTAACAGGAAAATCTCCTTATCTGTGTGTGTATGGTGCTAAACCAAATTATGATATGTTGAGATGCTTTGGTTGTTCCTGTTTTCCATGTATAAGGCCTTATCAATCATAGAAATTCCAGTTTCACTCGACTAAATGCATATTCATTGGGTACAGTACATCTCACAAAGGCTATATATGCCTCAGTCCTTCTGGTAAGAAATATATCTCATCCAATGTGGTGTTTAAAGAAGGTGAATTCCCTTATGTGTTGTTTAGTTCTACTGCTTCTTCTTCTACCCCAAATCCCACTACACCATATTCTGTCATACATCTAACTGATCCAAATAAGTGTTGTTCACCCTCACCATCATTTGTATCTTTGCCACAAACCAGCCCTGTTTTATATCCCTCATCAGAACCTAATGTGTCATCTTCTCCCAATTCTGATCTTGTTCCACATATTCTTCTATCCAATGTTGCTCCACCACCATCTACCTCAATTCACCCAATGCTAACGAGAGCTAGAAATGGGATCTTCAAGCCCACAGTTCCTGCTACGTTCATTACTTCATTGAACCACAAAAAACCTACCTCAGTTAAAGAGGCACTGTAAATCCCGGAATGGAAAGCAACTATAGAGGAGGAATTACGAGCTCTTCATGTGATCACTTGGTCCTTAGTGTCTAGCAACAAGGATCAAAATCTTGTTGGTAACAAATGGGTTTTTAAAGTGAAACACAATAATGATGGCACTGTGAATAGATACAAGGCAAGACTAGTGACGAAAGGTTATCATCAAACACCAGGTATTGACTTTGGGGAGACGTTTAGTCCTGTTGCTAAGGCCACCATTGTTTGAATTTTACTTGCACTTGCAGTCCAAAGGAATTGGCTTATACGCCAAGATGTCAATAATGCTTTCCCTAATGGGAAGTTAACGTAAAAGGTGTTTATGGTGCAACCAGATGGCTTCAATGACAGTTCCCAATGTGTATGTCTTCTTCACAAAGCTCTCTATGGAATCAAGCAAGCCCCTCGTGCTTGGTATGATAGGTTGAGGACCACTCTCTTGCAATGGCAGTTTGTCAACTATAGAGCTGATACTTCTTTTTTGTGCAGCATACACCCTCATCCTCTATGTACATCTTGGTCTATGTTGATGATATCTTGATTACAAGCATCAATACAAATGAAGTAGATAAGTTTATTCTTCTCCTCAACACTGAGTTTGCTCTCAAAGATTTGGGACAACTACATTATTTCCTTGGCATTGAGATCTTCTGTGATGATTCTGGCATGTATTTGAATCAGGCCAAATACATACGGGACATACTGACAAAGCTAGATATGCAATATCTTAAACTTGTTGATACTCCGGCTACTGTAAGCAAGAAGCTTACTGCTGGTGATTCCTCACCTATGTCTAATCCTTCTCTGTACCGTAACACAGTGGGTGCTTTGCAATATCTATCATACACGAGACCTGACATTTCATTTATCACAATCCGTTTGAGTCAATTTGTGCATCAGCCTACTGATTCTCATTGGCAAGCAGTGAAGAAAGTCCTTCGATATCTGGCTGAAACTCTTGATCATGGCCTTGTTTTTACCTTAACTGCTCAGTTTCAGTTGCAAGGATTTTCAGACACTGATTGGGCTAGTTCCCCTGTTGACAGGAAATCAATTGGTGCCTATTGCATGTTTCTTGGCAATTGTCTAGTTTCGTGGCGATCAAGAAAAAATCTGTTATTGCCAGATCGAGTGCAAAGTCTGAATATCGCTCACTTGCCCAAGCTACAACTGAATTATGTTGGATTCAATCTCTCCTTGGTGAATTGAAAGTTTCCATCTCTTCAAGTCCAATTTTATGGTATGATAATCTCAGTGCAAAGGCAATGTCTGCCAATCCTGTATACCATGCAAGGACGAAGCATATTGAGCTTGATCTACATTTTGTAAGAGATAAGGTGTTATAGCATGAGTTAGATGTGCACTATGTTCCTTCCATTGATTGATTTGCTGATGGTCTGACTAAGGTCCTACCAGCTTTTCAGTTTGTTTATCTGAGAGACAATCTCAGAGTGTTTCCAACACCCATTCGATTGAGGGGGGATGTAAAAGAAGCTCACTAAGTAACAATGCTAGACTGAGTTTGTGGTCTGCGTATGTAACCAACTGAGATTATTGTCTGAGTCATGTAACTAATCGAACCTTCTAGAATCATCTAGAGTTCTTGACAGGTACACATATACTCATATAAATACAACTCTGTCTCAGAGATAGCTGAGTTGAGATTTGAAATCTCATAAAGGTGCAGCTTGGTTTTAGTTGCTATCTTCTTGTTAATTCGATTGGTTTAGCAGGCGGAATATGTGCTTATTGGTCTGATTCAACTCTAGTTAAGGTAGTAGTTTTTTGCAATTTCTTTATTGGATTATTGGTTGAAGATCCACACAAAAAATTAACATGGTGCATGGTTGGACTATAGGGTAGTTCATATTTCTCTTCGCTGGTGGAGCAGTGGGAGCTTCTTACGAAAAAATTGGTTGATTCTAAACATCCCATTATTTTAGGAATGCGCGTATATTGCGCAACATTCCCAAATACACACGCATCTCCAAAACATTTAAGGGAGACTAGGTGCCGGTATGGAAAAATGACATTGGCACTCAGCGTACATATAACATTACTCTAAAAATAAACCTAATGGTCCATGCATTTGACTACTTAAATTTAATCGTCTCTGTTCTCTTTTTCTTTTTCTTTTTCTTTTTTTCCCTTACAAATGGCATGAACCTTCATAAAGCATCCTGGGTATTACATTCTTCCCGTCTTAAAAGAAATTTCGTCCCGAAATTAAAGTATAAGCTTACTTACTTGATGATGTTCAACTTTTTCCACTATTGACCAGTTGTATCTCGAAACCTAGAGTGTTCTTGAAAATTATGTTCAGTGATATCTATTTTTGTGAGATCTAATTCCTGAGATCTATTCTGAGAGATCTAATCAAGAGATCCAATCTGTAAGATCTACCTAAGGGTGAAGTAATACAAGTTTGCTGCCTCCCGTGGACGTAGGCAATTTGCCGAACCACGTTAAATTTGTTGTCTTATTTTTTTCTTTCATGCTTTACCACGATTCCGCGGGGTTATCTGCAGTCTTGATCTTTTGCAGAAGAATACTCGCTTCTTCTACTATTTCTCGAACAAAATGAAAACGAACATCAATATGCTTCGTTCAACTGTGATGAACTTGGTTCTTTGCCAAACAAATGACACTTTGGCTGTCGCAGAAAACTTCAACATTCTTCTGCACAATTCTCAAGTCTTTAGTCAATCCATGAAGCCATATTGCTTCCTTTAAAGCTTCCGTTACTGCCATGTACTCTGCCTCTGTAGTAGACAAACAACTGTTGACTGTAGTGTTGATCTCCAACTCACTGGTCCTCCTGCCATAGTGAAAACATAACCAGTAGTAGATCTGCGCTTGTCAAGATCTCTAACATAGTCCGAATCCACATATCCGACTAGATGCTTACAACTTTTCGTATCTCTCTCGAACTTTAAACCAATATCCACAGTACCATGAATATACCGTAGAATCCACTTCACTGCTTGCCAGTGGCCTTTACCGGGGTTGTGCATGTAACGACTTACCATACTTACAACATGTGAAATGTCAGGTCTGGTACACACCATAGCATACATCAAGGCGCCAACTGCATTTGCATATGGAATATTCTCCATTTGCTTCTTCTGATCCTCGGAATTTGGTGACATTGATGAACTTAGCTTGAAATGTGGTGCCAATGGTGTGCTCACAGGTTTTGTGTCATTGCCAATGCCAAAAGTTAGAAGAACTTTCTTCAAATACTGAGTCTGAGTCAAACAGATTGTACTTTTGGCCCTGTCTCGAGTTATCTCCATCCCGAGAATTTTTTTGGCCTCGCCAAGATCCTTCATTTCAAACTCTGAGCTCAATTGAGCCTTCAGCTTGTTGATCTCCACCTTGCTTTTAGATGCGATAAACATATCATCTACATATAAAAGCAAGTAGATAAATGTACCATCTTGAAGTTTGCGATAGTAGACACAATGATCAAACTGATTCCGAGTATATTTCTGCCCTTGGATGAAGCTGTCAAATCGCTTGTACCACTGTCTCAATGACTGCTTCAGGCCATATAATGACTTGCTCAACTTGCAAGCCCAATTCTCTCTTCCTGGTCCTTTGAATCCATCTGGTTGAGACATATATATCTCTTCTTCCAAATTACCATGCAGAAAAGCAGTTTTGATATCGAGTCGGGCTAACTCGAGATCAAACTATGCAACCAAAGCCAATAATATTCGAATTGACGAATGCTTAACAACAGGTGAGAATACCTCATTTTAGTCAATTCATTCCTTCTGAGCGTAGCCTTTTGCTACCAGTCTGGCTTTGTATCGGATGCTATCGGTGCTGGGTGAGCCTTCCTTCTTAGCGAAAACCCATTTGCAGTCAATTGGTTTCTTTCCTTTCGGAAGTGGAACCAACTTCCAAGTCTGATTCTGATGGAGTGATGTCATCTCCTCGTGCATTGCCATTTTCCACTTATCACTTTCCATACTCTGAATAACATCTTTGTAATTGTATGGAATATCATCTCCGGTGACTGGAAATGCATATGCAACCATGTCAGCGTACCGACCAGGTTTGCAGATTTCTCTTCTTGGTCGACTGGTGGCAATTGATTCTGGTTGTTGACTGATGTCTGGTTCTGGAGTCTCCACCTCAACTGAGATTTCCTCCTCTGTGTTCTTCAGCATGGTTAGATATCTCTGCTGACTTGGCAGGAGTTACGGGAATATCTAACTCCACCTGCTGATGCAAATCTGGATCTCGATTTTCTTTATCAGAATCTGTAGGCTTTAACATCATAGATTTGTCAAAAGTTACATCTCGACTTAGTACAATCTTCTTTAATTCAGGGTTCCATAGTCGGAAAGCCTTAACTCTTTCACTAAAGCCTATGGAAATCGCTTTCTTGGACCTAGGATCCAGTTTGGATTCCCTCACATGGAAATATGCAGTGCATCCAAAAATGCGCAGAGAATTATAATCTGAAACGAGTTGTCCAGACCATACCTCATTGGGAGTTTTGCCATCTAGTGTTGTTGTTGGAAGTCTATTGATGATATATGAGGCATATGACAAAGCTTCAGCCCAAAATGCCTTGCTCAGTCCAGAATGGAATAACATGCAGCGAACTTTATCTACCAAAGTACGATTCATGCGTTCAGCAACACCGTTTTGTTGTGGCGTTCCTGGGACTGTGAAATGTCTGACAATCCCTTTATTCTCACAAATTTTTTGAAATGGGTCTGACTTGTATACTCCTCCATTATCAGATCTGAGCATCTTAATTTTTCTTCCTGTTTGGGTTTCTACCATTTTCTTCCATCTAAGAAAGATATCTAGCACTTCATCTTTATGCTTCATGGTATAAACCTAAACATGGCATGAGAAATCATCAATGAAAGTAACAAACCAACATTTACCTCCCAATGAAGCATTTTGAGAGGGTCCCCAAACGTCGGTATGAACATAATCCAATGTTCCTTTTGTGCTGTGGATTGCAGTGCCAAACTTGACTCTCGCCTGCTTGCCTAAGATACAGTGCTCGCAGAAGTCAAGTTTCCCAGTTTTTGCACCTTTCAGAGAACCTTGCTTTATCAAGGTTTGAAGAGCCTTCTCTCCAACATGTCCGAGCCGCATGTGCCAAAGTCGGGAAGTGTCCAATGAAACATCATTAGAACTGGTGCAAGCTGATACACTTCTGATTACTGTGTGTCCGTCAAGGAAATAGAGATTTCCTTTCTGAGTACCCTTCTTGGCCAAGAGTGGTCCACGTACAACCTTCAGAACTCCACCTTCAATGGTTACCTTGTAACCGCTGGAATCAAGGACTCCTAGGGAGATCAGATTTTTCTTCAGATCTGGGACATATCTGACTTCCGTGAGCCGTCTTGTTGTACCGTCATGCATCTTAAGGCGTATAGTTCCAATACCCTTTGTTTGGCAGGTATTGTTGTTGCCCATGAGCACTACTCCTCCATCGAACTCATCCAATTTTGAGAACCAACTTCGATTCGGACACATACGATAGGAACATCCGAAATCTAATATCCATCTATCAGACTGATTGTCTATAGATGTAACTGAGAATGCACTTGTCCTGTACTTGTCCTTTAGTTTCTTCCAGAGACTTGTTGCCATAGTCTCTTTCATGACAAAGTACTTCTGATCTTTTGCCAAACAGAGTCTGATTGTTCCACAAGCTTGACGATTGACGAAATTCCAATCATCATCGGACATATCCTTGGGCTTGGTTTCCAAGGCGATATGTAATCCTTCCCGGAATAATAGATCTTGAATTTCGCATTGCCACCTGCCAAAGTTGTTGGTGCCGTTAAATTTCTCTACCTCGAACTTTGCATTGGACATCGAACTTCTTTGCCAAGGCCTGCTTGTGCTTGGGATTTCTTCCGTCATTAGCACCGAAGATATGTATGACGCCGAAAAGTGCGTGAAAAATGATAAACAACTCCAACTAAGCTATATCAATAACTTAGGAGCTGAATCTGCAGAAACTGATTGCATGGTTGGGTCCGGAACGGTCGAAAATGGTGGAAACGAGGCTGACTTTGCTGAAATCAGACGAAAAATGAGTCGGATATGGTTGGTCAACCGAAAATGGATTCGATCAACTGTCGGGCCGAAAACGGGCTGGGCCGGGAATAAACAGTATCGGGCCGGATAAACAGTATCGGGTCGGATAAACAGTATCGGGCCAGGATAAATAGAATCGGGCCGGATAAACAGGATCGAACCGGATGAACAGTGTTGAATAGAAACGGATCTGGGCCGGGTGAACAGTGTCGGACCGAAACGGGATCTGGGCCGGATGAACAGTGTCGGGCAAATGGGTCGGATCTGGGTCGGATTCGGATCGGATGAACAGCGCAGGGGATGAACAGTGCCGAAAAACGCCGGGATCAAACTTTGATCGGCTTCTGGGAACTTGTTTATTGTCCGTTTTTATTGCCGTTTATTGCGTTGGACTCCTGGAAACAAGAGTTACCTCCACGGGTGATCAGAAAATAGTCTCGATCACTTTTACAGAATCTCAAAAATTTCGACGCAGTCTCAAAAAATTCGACAGAGGGTATGTTTTTCTTCCAAAGCTTAACCTCATCTCTGATACCAATTTGTTGTGCGGAATCGTGGTAAAGCATGAAAGAAAAAAACAAGACAACAAATTTAACGTGGTTCGGCAAATTGCCTACGTCCACGGGAGGCATCAAACTTGTATTACTTCACCCTTAGGTAGATCTTACAGATTGGATCTCTTGATTAGATCTCTCAGAATAGATCTCAGGAATTAGATCTCACAGAAATAGATCTCACTGAACATAATTTTTAAGATCAAAGTGAGGCTCTATTTATAGGAGTAATCAGGGGCATTTTCGTAATTAAAATAATATATTTTAATATACTTTTATCAAATAACATGGCGTAGCCGAGTTGGTGGGGTTGGTGGCCGCCCTCGTGGGCGGCCACCAACCCTTCTCTTTGTTTTCAAAAGGGGTGGACCCCACAAATACTCGCATTTTATGTCAATTTCTTCTCTACCTGCAAGGAAACTTGGACCGGTATCTTGAGAGAAGCATTTCAACATATTCTCCACTTCTTGAAACTTGTTATTCCTTCTGCTGCAATGGTTTCTTAAAGATTTCAAACTTTATTTATATGTATGTATGTGGTGGTTTATGATTATCATGATTGATGATATGGAGCAGCTTGGAAATTTGGACATTCGAGCTGGTTCTCTTATCTGGTTTTCTTCCAAACCCAAAGCTAGAAACATCGGTATTATCTATCAGGTTAGCATGAATTTTGCAACAATATTGATTTGGAGAAAGTTTAGCAGATTCAACATTAGCAACAACAGAACATCCATAGCTGCTTTAAAAGTTTTGTATAGCTTATAACAACACAACCAACAAATCTTCTTTTTGAAAATGTACTGAAAGATCTTCTATGTACTCAGCCTCGAGTTGTATACTGTTGTTTTTACAATACCGTTCGAGCTCAGTGGAGCTGTAAGGTTAGTTTGAACTAAATGAAATGCATCAGGCACACTTAGCTAGCTAGTTTAAAACTTCTGCAGTAATTTCGATTTCTTTCTTTTGTAGCACTAGAGTATCAAATGAATTGGGAGTTGGGCATCCACGAGCTGCGCAGTTGGCAGTATATACGGCAATATTCCTAGTCATTACGATTGACACTTGTTTAGGTTCAATTTTGATATTGATGTGTAGAACCTTGGGATACTGTTATAGCAATGAAGATGAAGTTGTGGAATATGTTACAAACATGATTCCATTGCTTGCAATATCTCACATATTTGATGGGATTCAATCTGTTCTTTCAGGTTTACTTCTTTACTTGTCCTTTGATAGAAACTACAATTAAAATTCGATGAATTTTTTGTGAAATACTCTGTTTAGGCTTATTTAGGCACTGTTAAAGGGTGTGGTTGGCAAAAGATTGGTGCTGTTATCAATCTATGCGCTTTTTATCTTGTGGGTATCCCTTCTGGTCTTTTGTTTGTTTTTGTCTTAAAAACTAGAGGACAAGTTAGTTTTATCTTTCTCCTAATTTCTTGGTAATTACATTATTAATTTCATAATCGAAAATATGCAAGAATTTGGTTGAAGAATAATCACCTTTTATAATATCCAAGTGTTGAAGTTATGGCTTAAAACAAATGCACGCTGACCTAACCTAAATATTGTATGTCTTTTATTTATTTATTTTGAGCTCATGTAATAGCCTTTATATATAAAGACTAGTTTAAGTTCTTTTCTTTGAGGGGGAGAGAAAGAGAGTGGTCTCAAAAGTTCTCTACATCTCTATTTCGAAAGAGCAGAGAAAACAAAGAAAGAAGAGAAAAAAGAAAGCAAAACAAGAAAACCCTAAAAAAGGAACAAGAGGTAAGATTAAGATCTACGAAGTGGAATTAATCTCCTGTATTGATTTGCTCCTATAGTAGTGAAATCTCTGGCTCTGTGGACATAGCCAACTGTAATGAACCACGTAAAATTTCTTGGTGTTATAGGTTGATTTTCTTTCTTATTTTTTTATTTTTGTTTTTTTGTGTTTCTTGGTTTCTTTCTTCGCATTTGGCACATTTGTGCTGTTTTTACATCATTGTCATTATCAAATAAGATCTTAAAGGGGTGGTGCATAAAGAGTGTTTAAAGAAATTCCTAAGAGAGCATTCTTGAGCATTTACCCATTTTTCTATACCAAGGCATTAGTAATCTATGCTCCAAAATTAAAATCCCTTCTTCTTCTTCTTCTGAAGTTTAAAGAGCCCATTAATGAAAATCTTAACTACAGCTTTGGGCTTACTAGAGATTAGGCTTATTTTGGATTGTATGCTTTTAGAGTGAAGCAATGATCCTAATGCATAGTTATGTTGTGAAACATGGTGAACAGGGGTTGTGGATAGGATTGTTTGTGGGATTTTTGTGCAAGACTTATTGCTTCTAATCATCACTATAAGTGCTAATTGGGAGCAAAAGGTTATAAACTTATGATTTCAAAGTTTATTGTTCTTTGTGAAAATCTAACCCTATTTTATTTTATTGCTTTCTCCCAATTTTTTTTTCAGGCTAAGATGGCTATTGATAGAGTCGACAATCACATTACCCAATCAAACACTAACACGTGAAAGGCTACATACCATTCAATTAGTTTGGCATAGAAATCTATGCATGGCAGCTTCTCAAGGATGGTCAAACAGGTGTATGTGTAGTTTGTTATGAACTGAATTGCTGTTAGGAAGTTTGTTATATACTCATTTGAGTTTGTAACCAATAATAGGATGACAAGTGTATCAAGTTAGTTACTAGAATCAATTGTATTCTCCCACTATAAAAGAAAATCAAGAATGCCAGTCTCACGTCATCAAGACTGAGATTTGTTTTTCATCTTTCTTCTTCCTTCTCCTTTTCAAAAAGTTATATTGGCTATGATCTCAAACACTTGCTTTTGAGTAACATTTTCATGGTATTAGAGCCATAAAGAAAGAAAGTCATGACAATGTCTGCAACACCTTTCTCTAACACACTCAATGCTTCTTTATCAGTGAAGCTAGATCGAAGCAATTTCTTGTTCTGGAAGTCTCTAGTAATTCCAGCTGTTATGTAATCCCCTGAAAAATTTAAAAAAAATTTACTTTCCAATTTCAAACGAAATCCCCCTGAAAATCTAATTTTCAATTTCAAATGAAATTCCTGAAAATCTAATTTCTAATTCTGAAAAGATTTACATGATCCTAAAAATCCTAAAATCCCTGAAAATTCTGAAAATAACTACATGCTCATCATTAAACCCTTCTACCCAATTCAATTCAAAATCTCTCATCTTCGATCCCTTTTCCAAATATCTTCAAAAAAAAAAAAAAAAACTCACGTACTCATCTTCTTCGCCGCCTCCGACGGCATCGCCCTGCGATCCTACAATCCCGCCCATCAGTCTCTCTAAAATCTCGTCGCTCTTTTTCTCTTCTCTTCTCCGCCATCTTCCCCAGCTCTCGCCACGACTGTCTCTGATCTCTCGCTGAAATCTCGCTTTACAATCTGAAATCTCGCCCTCTCCGCTGCAATCTCGCTATAATCTCGCCCCTCTCTCTCGAAACCCAGCCGCACAAAAACCCAATCGCCTCTCTCTTCTCTCTTCTTTCCTCCGCCATTGCACGCTGCAACTCCCATCTGGTTCATCGCCACTGTTGAGCCACCGTCTGTAGCCGCTGCTACTCATCACTGCCGCTCATCACCGTCGCCGCTCATCGCCGCTGCAACTTCGATTCTTCTTCTCCTCTGCTCTCTCGCTCTCAACTCTCTGCTCAAAACCCCAATGCCTAAAACCCCATCTCGTCGTTGTAACCAAAACTCCAAGCAACATCATCACCCAATCCTTTCATCCGAACGCCCGAGACTCCAAACTCCTCTCTTCCCCAATACTACGCCACCCCACCCAGATATCTCTCTCTGCTGGTTCATCCAGAGCCCATCGCGCTTCAAAACCCTCTCTCTTTCTCTCTGTTGGTTTGTCGGAAACCCATCGTGCCTCAAAACCCAATCGCCAAATCTCTTCTTCTCTTTGCTCGCTCCGTTCCCCGCGGCACATCGCCACCACTACCTCTCTACAACTCACCACCATCAACGCCTCCCTTCTTCTTTATTTCCCTTATTCCATTTTGATTTTTTTTAAACGTCCCACAACACACACCTATTATAGATTATATTGTATATCACACCTTTTCAAAACACTTCACACATCACCACACATTATATATATACCACATATCGTATTATACCATGTTATACCATTCACATCATTATATCATATCACAAGGCATTATAATATGTTATTTTATATATATATATATATATACTTGTTTAAACATCCCACCACCATATATATATATATATATGTATATATTTCTACACTCATAATCGTTCTTATGAGTAATTATATTAACAAACGTAATATACGTGTACAAGTTGAGTACTAGGCGTGACGAGGAATTTAAGGGATTTGGAATTTAGCGATTCAAGTGGGGATGATTCTAGGCCTTCATAATATTTCATTTTGATATATAGATAGGAATGTTAAATTAATTAGGTCTATAATATCATTAGATTGCTTATGCATGCCTATTGTACATGATTTTATATATACCATGCTGTGATTGATAGCCATGATGATATGTGTGTCAACATGACTTCTTGTTTTGATTAGATAATAATTGGATGCATGCAATTCATGTGATATTTGAGACTCATTTATAAATTATAATGCCTGATAATGAAACGTATGACTTGGAATATTGACATAGTAAAGTTCATGCGTGAATACTATTATAATTGACTTTGTGACATGATAACATGTACAATGGAGTTTGAATATGTTTTATGAATGCACTTAATATCGTACTTATATCGTACGTATGGCGTGACATCACTAAGGAACACGATTAAGATAAGAATCACACATATGAGGCAGTTATTCTAAGGAATATCGCCATTGATTAATATGGGGCAGTTATTCTAAGGAATATCGCCAATGTTTATTATGGGGCAATTATTCATGATGAATATCGCCAACGAGTTCTAATTTTTGGGCAGTGCCACCCTGAGTTTAATTTCCTAAAGGTACGTGATTTAGAACGTGATAAAATTCTCGACTCAAACAATCTAATGTTGCTACGATTAATGTGTCAAACTTGTTTGTAATGTTCTTGTGTATGTATCATGATAAAATATTGTGAATTGTTTAGATGACCCACTGGGCTTTCAAGCTCACCCCTATTTTTCATATGCAGGTGCTTAGGAGAATAAAATCGCGAGTTCGTGACATAGTTCAGTTGTTCAGAGTAGTAGGGGTGGATTAATTAATTTGTTAGTATTATGGTGGTAAGACTGAATATTTTTATTTGATTTTTAAAAGTTTATTATTTGAACGGATTGTATTGACACTCAAAATTCAATGAACATTATCACGGTTAATAAAGACCATGTGATTTATTTCACGTGTGAATGCCTTGGGCTTGAATTCTATTTGATGAATGTATTTAAAATATTGTGTCCATGATGGATGGACAAGGGCAAGTACCCTTATAATTCACTATAGAAATTTGTATAGTGGAATTATGTGGTTCTTGGTATGAAGATGAAAGGGTATTTGTTTATCTTAACCAGTAAATTGGTTAGAAGAATATAAATTCATAGTGTTTCAAATTTTATTACCTATATAATGGTTATGGGTTAAGATAGACGGATATGATTAACATCTCGATTTTCATTGATTTTCTCGATAAAATTAAAATATTCATTATTTTACAAAAAAATTAAGTTTTGAAAATCAGGGTGCTACATGTTATCAGACATGGACTTGAGGGGATGTTGTTTGGAGAGAAGACACAACCTGATCTTCTGTTGTCGAATGGCAAGACCAATTAAAAGCATAAGATTTGGATGTGGATGCGGAATGACCAGCTACTTCTGAGTCGGTTTCGCTCAATGACAGAGAGTGTTCTTGGCACAGTAGTGCATTATAATACATCAGGAGTAGTTTGGAAGGCTTCGGAATGAAGTTTTGTGAACCAATCAAAGGCTCGTGTGTTATAGCTTAAAGCACAACTGCAGACTACATGGAAAGGTAGTCTTTCGATCGGGGATTTCTGTGATAAGATGAGAACAATTGTTGATAGTCTCATTTACATTGTTCAACAACTTACTGATCAAGATTTGATCATGGCGGTTCTTAATGGACTTGGTGCAAAGTATGATTCTGTTGTGGTAAATGTAACTTCAAGAACTGATTTTTTAACGATGGAAGAGGTGTAAACATTGTTGATAAATCATGAAAGCAAACTTGAAAGACTGAATAGTGAATTTGATATTAATCTCAAAGCCTCTACAAATGTTGTGACAAATTTAAGTAACAAGAAGAACAACAACCAAAATTACAATAATAGTGGTCATGGTGCTCATAGAGGAAGTCGATCTGGATCGTATCATGGTGGACGTCAGGGTAATCGGAGGCCGTGGCCATGGTAAAGACTTGTTTGTTAGGTCTATTTTAAATTAAGAATTTTTGCCTCAATATGCTATCACAGATTTGATCGAGCCTTCCAAACGCCTCCATCTCAGAGTTATGGACGAGGAAACTCAGGCACTGGTTCTATTCCAGCTGCATTTGTTACTACTTCTGATGTGTACAGTGATGTGTCGTGGTATGTGGATAGTGAAGCAACGAGTCATGTAATTCCAGACTTCAACAATCTAAGTCTAGCCTCAAAATACAATGGATATGAGCATGTAGCTATGGGGAATGGTAAGAATCTACTTATTTCTCACGTTGATACTTCTTCTCTACCTACAAACACCTTACCTTTACATCTTAAGTATGTTCTTCGCGTGCCTGAAATGAAGAACTCAATCATTGTTTCCAAACTTACTAAAGATAATGATGCTTTCATGGAATTTCATGCCACTTCTTGTTTTGTCAAGGACAATTCTACCAAGAAAGTGCTCCTCCAAGGGATCCTTAAAGATGGGTTATACACGTTAGGATCAACTTTTCAATCTGTTGCAATTTCGAACATCAATTTGGTTCAAGTTTCATCTTATCTGTTTTCTTCAATTTCTAGTGCTGCTACATCTGATTCGATGATATGCTTCAATAATACTATTGCTATTCCATGTTTTGTTCTTGCTATGTGTTTGTCAAGTAATGAACAGTCTGCATTTGGGAATAGTTGTGTCTCTTCTTCGTTAATCTTGTTAATATTTGGCACCAAAGGTTAGGCCATCCAATGGCAAGACTGGTGATGTCTGTATTAAATAAATGTGATATTCGAGCTAATTCAGCTAATCTCAGTTTTTGTGAACATTGTCAAAAAGGAAAACTTCATGCTAAACCATTTTCGAAATCTGTCAGTATAATGAAGCAACCTCTTGAGCTCATTCACACTGATGTCCAGGGACCAGCCTCAACTCCATCAAAAGAAGGGTATAGGTACTACATTCACTTTGTTGATGATTTCACCAGGTTCACTTGGATTTATCTTGTGTTTAAAGTCACATGCCTTGTCTACATTTGTGTAGTTTCAAAAGATGGTTGAAAATCAACTGGATAAACGTATTAAAATAGTTCAATTTGATTGGGGAGGGGAATTTTGCTCGTTTAAAATGTTCTTGGACAATCTTAGCATTAAGTTCCAGTACCCCTGCCCTCATACACATCAACAAGATGGATGTGTTGAAAGAAAACATCGTCACATTGTGAAAACTGGTCTCACCTTGATGAGTCATGTCGGTATGCCTATTGATTATTGGTAGTATGCTTTCAAGACTGCGATATTCTCGATAAACCATTTCCTTTCACCTATTATGTAATCCAAGTCACCACATCAGGCTCTTTTTGGCTATTTACCTGATTATAAGTTTTTTTGATCTTTTGGTTGTGCATGTTACCCATATTTACGTCTATATAACACCAATAAGCTTTAGTACAGGTCAGATCAGTCTTAAAGTTTTGCTTCCACAACCTCCTTTGTTCCTCATCCAATATAGAATGCCCAAACATCTGTGTCTCAGGCCAATCCAGTGGCTTCATCTTACTCAAAAGCCCAAGCAGTCAACTCTGCTTTCAGTAGCTGCCCATATTACGCTTCTTAATTCTTCTTCAACCTTTTCTAATTAGTCAACTCAAGCACCAATTCCAAGATCAGTTCTGTAACACTCCGTATTTTTAATTATACACCTATGTGATATATACATATACCGTGGTGCATAATATACGTATTTTGTACATAGGAACCAACTATACACGTGTATGTGAATACATGTGGAATAGTAAAAGCTTAAAATAAGTTAATGAAAACAATAAATAAAAAATAAGGTTGGGAGGCGCATGGAATAAAGTGAATACGACAAACTATGACATTGACATTTGCAAATGCATCTCTCTCCCAACGATTTTGTACAAGAATAAAATAATAAGAAAAAATAAAATTAAATTAAAAAGAGAGTAATTGGGTTATGAGGCGGTGGGAGCATGATATTTGTTTAAGTTTATTTTATTATTTAGCCATTTTTATGTTTATAACCAGAACGAAGAACAAAATGAAGAAAAGGAAAGATGAAGGAAGAAGGGCTTTTGATTTGAAGGTAAAAATTTGTCTTTTTTTTTTAATAAAAACTATATATTTTTATTCCTCGTGCTAAGTTGTATAACATATGTCATTTTCATGTGTTTTCAGTGGTTAGATTGGTGTAGTTGGATGGCGTGGTTGGTGTGGTAATCATGGGATTTTGTGATACAATTGGCTGGTAAGTGACTAATGATTGAGATGGAAGTTATTCAATTGTGAAATTTAAGTTCAAAAGTGTAATCGCTATACATAATGCCTAGTATATATTGGCTGTGAAACAGTTAGAGCTTAGGGCGTTGAGAATCATTTCGTGGAAAATGATTATTACTGATGTTATATTAATAAATTAATGGTACAATTGCGCCTATTATATTAGCTGTGAAATAGCTAGAGTTTGATGGTGCAATAATATGGAAAATGATTGGTTATTATTTTTTGGTGAAATTATAACAAAGTTTGGAATAGTTGAGGACAGTACATTGTGATAGTGACACGTGATGAGCTTAGGAGTATTGTAGAGTGCTATAGCTCGCATTATTGTATAGTGAGTATTCCTATCTTAGTTTTATTTATGACATTGTAATATATATAAACTCTATTTAAAGAATGCAAGCATGTTATGAAATATTGCATTGTGGTTTGAATGTATGAAAATGTATTTTGAACATTGGTAACACCGAGGTTTACCGGGTAAGTAAGGTATGAGATGATTCCCTCTGTGACATTGGAAATTATTGGATTGGACGGTAGATGAGGTCGGGTTCTCCTTATGAATACATAATAGGGATACAGACTCGCTCATTACCTAATGATTTGGATCTAGTTAGGAAAGGGTAAGTGTTGGCCCAGATGTGTCTGAGAGGGGGGTGAATTGGATACTTAACAGATTTTAACCTTTCTTTTAAATGTAAGAAATATTGAAAGCAAATTAAATAAAGTATTGCAAATAAACACAATGACAATAAAAGAAACAGTACAAATAAGATTTATAGTGGTTCGGCCTTGCCTACATCCACTACCTAATATCCTCAGTTAGGATTTGTCCAAACTCCACTAAAGATCTTTTTACGGGTGTGAGAAAAACATTTTCTCAACCTCCGGGTGTGAGAAGAATCGTTACAACTTTGAGCAACACTTGCTCTAATTCCAATGACAAACTAGTCACCAATACCAATATACAAGATGAGATATGATTATCTTTACTTAGAAGCAAAGTAATACTTACAAAGCTTTGGATTGAACCTTCTGTTGGTCCACCCAAGAAGGGGGTGAATTGGGTGCGATGGTCAATTTTAAAATTATCTTCCAATAACTTAGTGATTTACATGAGTGTATTGGAATTGGATGCAAATTAGAACACAGACTAAAATGCAAATGTTTGACACACAGATTTATAGTTATTCGGCCAAGCCTACGTCCACTACCTAATCTCCCGATTAGGATTTACTCAATCCACTAACTGATTCTCTTACGGGTGAGAACCAAACCGTTACAACGGCCCTTTTATAGGTTAAAGGCAAACCTATCCTTTCATGGGCTAAGGATGAACCATTTTCCTTTTTTCGGGATTAGGAGAAAACCCATGTTCATTTTACTGGCTAAGGAAGAACCAAATTTCCTTTTTCCGGGATGAGGAGAAACTCATGTTCCTTTTACTGGCTAAGGAAAAACCATGATCCTTTTACGGGATAAGGAACAACCGTTTCTTTTTTATAGGTTAAGAGATAACTTATCCTCTTATAGGTTGAGGATGCACCTATCCTTTTACGGGGTGAGGACGAATCAGTTTCTCTTTTAAAGGCTAAGAAATAACTATCCTTTTTGAGGTTAAGGACACACCTACCATTTTACTGGATAAGGATGAACTATTTTCTCTTTTAAAGGCTAAGAGATAACCTACCTGATTTTAATCCTGAAATCATCAAGTGAACTACCTTCACTTGTCCTAGTTGTTTCAATCCAGAAACACACCAGCATTACAACACTAAGATTTTGGGTGGTTCTAACGCAGTAGAACACTTAACATTAAGCACAGTACATAGCATTACAAAGATATGAAATGTGAAGTAGGTAATGCTAAGTTGAAATACACTTTCGGTTCTTTACCTTTCAATGTTCGGTATTGCTCAAGTGTAGTTTCGAAAAGCATGAATGATATGATATGAAAATCAAAGCTTCTTCGAAAACAATATAATACCAATAAAACATTGACGTATAAAACTAAGGACTAGTGTCAATCAAAGACACAAACAGTTTTCAAAATAAATATAAAGTATAAGTATGAAAACGTCCGGTTCAATGATCAGCAGTTTAACGCTACTACTGATATAGTTCAATACAATACTTAAAATATGAAATCAAGTGCAACTGTATGTCTTGAACCATTTATCAAATTGTATCATCAGCAAGAATGATACCAAATGTGAATCAGTGCTGAGAATTTGAGTTGATATCAATATAAAAACAAATTTTCAAAGATAGAAATATATTTGAAACTCAATATGAAAATCGTATAGGTATCAGTGAAAATACTTTGAAAGATTATAAAATGAAATTCATTTTGACTCAGACTAACTTTCAAAAGTATGGGCACAACACAAATTGATTGGCAAGTTGTTTGGTCCTAAGTGTTGGTATTTATAGACTTAGTGGGACATAGCCGTTAGACATTTGAAGTTCAAATAATGTGAACGTTTTCACACAACAACTAGAATGTTATATGAAAATAGCAACTGCGATTTTCACTAACATTATGGTTCTTTTCAGATTTCATGAAAGAGGAAAGCTTTAGAAGAACTTCTTTCATGTATCAGAAAGGGTCTCTGATAAGTCTGAAAAGAACTCTATGCAAGTGCATGTTTTGAAAAAGTAAACTGACGTAGTGTACTCATTCGAACAGTGACAGTAGTTGAATTAGTGTCCTGATTCCGTAATCAGTGTCCTAACGCATAATATCAGCTTTGTCGTTTTGTTCCTTGAGGGCACTTACTACATATAAGCGTCCTGCTGAACACTTAAGTAAGGGTGCTACTAACTTGTAAGCGTCCTGACTTACTTATGACTTTAGACGACTTAAACCTTGAGGGCGCTAATGCACAGTTAGTGTCCTGCTATGTTTTAAAACTATTAAGTACATGAGGGCGCTATTATCAGAGTAAGCGTTCTACTTTTAAAACATAAAATAAAACATGAGGGCGCTACATTACGTGAGCGTCCTACTAGATAAAAACATAACATGAAGGCGCTACTACTATGTAAGTGTCTTGCAAGTTAAGACATTTAAAAACACGCTGAAGGACAATCAGCGTCCTGAAAGTTATGAAGTTGATTTTCAAAAGTGAGGGCGCTCTTATCCAGTAAGCATCCTGATAGTTTGATCAACTTATAGCCGTCAGCATCCTCAAAGAAACATTCTTTGAAGAACTTAAAGAGATCTTTCAATGAGCTGATGCTGAGTCAGCTTCCTAACAACTTCAAAGGTTGACTAATAGATAAGACCGCTACTATACAAGTAAGCGTCTTGATTAATCAGTTCATTTCAACCTTGAGCGTTATCAGCGTTCTAACGACCTTTCAGCGTCCTGACTTAACAAGTTTAGGAGAGCGCCATTATTTCATTAGCGTCTTGAAAGACTCTTTGAAAATAGTTTTGACTCGCGATAAAAACTCGGTATATTTCAAATTAAATATATAGTATTAAATTTCTTGAAATATAGTTAAGACATCAAAACATGCAGATTTAGAAAACATATGAAAATGATATATGCATGGTTTTGAAAAAAATTTTGAGCAGTAACGATTAGAGAGAGATATTCCTTAAATACTTTATGTATTTCTCTTTTCTCATAACCGTTAAATCCAACTCTTCATTATGAGATCTTCAATAAGAGTAATTCAGAGTTGAATGACTTGAACGTTGATTGAGAGGTGTAGTCTTGAAGCTTGATCGAAACGTCCAAGAGAAGTGATCTTGAAATCATGATGTGATCGTTGAAGTCCGTTAGTTGAAACGAGCTTGATCGTTAGATGTAAGCTTTGAGTTCCTTCATCGAGTCGTTCCTTGTCTTTTTGCTTTTCCTTTGGTGCAGAGATAAGTTCTTGAAAAACGTTCGTTAGCACCGAAAAATACTTTGTTTGTGATCATCAAAATATACTTTAGGGATGTGCTAAGGATGAATCATATAGGTGTTAACCTTATGTTATCATAGATTCAACAAAATATGCATGATGAAGTTCAGCTGAAAACTAGTTCAAAAAATTTTCGTCTTCTTCAATGAATTTTTGAAAAGATATGGATAAAGATCAACTAATCTAGAAAACTTCATGTATTTCAAAAAATCGTGAGTTCAAAGCAGATAGTAGAAGACCAACTTCTAAAAGTTTTTGCACAAGTGAAAACTGTTAATAAGTTTTGAATGGCTTTCAGTTTTCATATTGATAGATCGATTTTTTTTATCTGCTCTAAGACAACATATATAGAAATAGCAGTGGTGCAATGGACTTGAGAAATTTTCAAGTTTGGTTTTGGCGCACAATGTTATTTCAAAAGCAACGAATACATTCTTTCCTAAAACAGATCGATTTAGCTCTATGCAATTATGACAACAACACCTGAATCTTCTGATCTGTCACGAAAGAGGAATGTTCTGATAAAATATTAGAACGTTATGAAAAGTTTCAAACGGTTCTGAAAATTTTTGCGCAGTTCTGAAAAAGTATACTGTAAAAGTGTAAGTGTTAGAACAGTGATAGTGTTGAATTAGCGTCTTGATTGGTCAATTAGCGTCCTGATGCATAAAAACCAACATTGTCGTTTTGTTCCTTGAGGGTGCTCATGAACCATAAGCGTCTTGTTGAACTGTGAAGTGAGGGCGCCACTTGATAGTAAGCATTCTAATTTACTTGGTGATTAAAACGACTAAACTTCATGAGGGCGCTATTCCACAATTAGCGTCCCGCCCTTCTTAAATACGTAAAGTCAAAAGGGCGCTACTAACGAGTAAGCATTCTGATATTTTAACTCATGAAACCAGTTAGTGCGTTGAAGGACGATCAACGTCCTGAGAGTTAAAATATTTAAAACTTGGAAAACAATCGACGAGCTGATTCTGAATCAGCGTCTTGACAAGTTCACAAGTTACCTTAAATGAGGCCGCTACTGATGAAGTAAGCGCCCTGATGAATACGTACATTTCAACTTTGAACGTTATCAGCGCCCTAATTTATTATCAGCGTCCTGACTTACCAAGTGTAGGAGGGTGTTGCTAAGACATTAGCGTCCTGAAGGATGTATTAGCGTCCTGATGTACACTTAAAAACAATTTTAATTTTTCCTTTAAAACTCGGTAAATGCGATTGAGGTCTTGGTATTTTTGGATCAAATCAAACCTAGAAAGTTTAATGTAAATGATCGAAAATCAACTCGACTAAAACATGCAATTATGCATATTGTTGAATAACCTAAACACAATCTAATCATATAATGATATATATATTCTTCAAGTGATCGTGGTCTTCAGATAGATCTTGATGACACATTCACCATGTATTATTGATTCTTTGAAGCTTTCTTGTATTGTAACACCCCGTAGTTTTAATTATATACCTACGTTGATTGATACGTATACCGACTCGTATACATATGTAGGAGTTAAATGTATGTGTGTATAAGCATACATGAATTAAGTGGATTGTATTATTAAATGCAATAATATCACTAGATTATAAAATATTATATAAATGAACTTGATAATGAAGTAATTTAATGAATGAGGAGTTAAAGTAATTGAATAGTTGAATAGTTTAGTTGAATGGGTTTGGTTAATTAAATAAGTGAAATGAGTTGATGATTAAATGATTTAATGAATGAATTAAAGTTAAATGATTTAATGAATTAGCTAATAAGATAGGGGAGTTGTTTTACTAAATGATATTGGTAGCATGAGATCATTTTTTAACATTTATCTCTCACTTTTAATCTCTCTCTCTTTCCAACTCTCTCCAACGTTAAAAAATAAAAAATGAGAAAGAAGAAAAAGAAGAATGAAGAATGAAGAGAGGAAGAAGAGGAGAAAAAGAGAAAACGGGGGAATTGTGTCCAATCGGGACCCGTTGTAAGTGTTTTTCACTTTATTTCTTTGTGAAATTGATATCTAAACTAGATGTAATGATTCCCTCGGAGTAATTTTTGTTATGGGAGCCGTTTTAAGGTGTTTCTGAAAATTGGGGTTTCGACCCAACTTAAATGAAAATAAGCTAGGAAGGTTGAAAAATACTTCCTAGGCTGTAGGAGCTTTAAATATATGGTTAGATTGAATTTATTAGTTAATTTGTAATTTTTATACCTACTAGAAGTTGGATTTGATATTGGATTCCTTTGGGACCCTTAAATTTGATATTTGAAACCTTTGGAACTCCATTAAAACCCGACGAAACTCCGGTTTGAGACTGTAGAAAGATAGATCTATTGATTTCGGACATTTTGATGCTAAGAGCATGATTTTTGGATATGATTTGATATTTTTAGTAACTAAATATAAGGTTTTGGTGAGTAAAATTGACTTTGGATACCTCCGCGAACATGTAAAACCTCAGTGAAATACTTGTTGAAGGTAGTAGAATGGTAGCATGACTAATTTTACATATGTCGATATGGACAGAATAATTTTAGGACTGTTCTATATTTTTAATAAAATTGATATATGTTTTCAGTAGAAAAATAAAATTAAGAACTAGTGGAAATATGATTTGGAAATCTATTTTCACTGTTTCTTCTTGTAAAAACATCTAGATTGATCGTAGAAACAGTATAGTAGCATCTTTAACTGCTTATGAGTCCTAAATTGAGTTGAAATTTAAATTTATGGAATGTGTATAATATTTTCAGGTTGCTAAAGTAAGAATTAGTGGTGAATGAGCAAGACTTGGATCAAATGGAATGTATTTGAATGAATAATATAAGTAAGCAGAGTTAAGTGAAATAGATTCGAATTATACATGAATTGCAAATGTTTATTGGTGATTTGAAGTGAGTTGGAAAACAAAATATGTAAATGGAAACTGAGCATTTACGCGTGAAATAAATATGAATAAATGAAATTGAATTATAAAATGGTTATGACAGGTTGAGTTAGTTGGATATCAATTGGAATTGGACTCGAAAGCGGCAGTGATTGTATTTAAGTTGGAAAGTCTTGTACTATGAGTATATTTCTTGATTTTGGTTTTTGTATGACATTGTATTGATATGAAATGTTTAATTGTAGGCATGCTATGTATATAAATGCATTGTGATTTATTGATCACTCATAAAAGATTTTGACATTGGAGTATGCGAGACGTGCGAAGGCATATTGCATATGATATCATTTCGTTAGAAATTAGTCTCGTATGAGTGTTATGCGTAACCTCATTGTTAGTAGGACTGTCCTAATAAGGATTTTAGATCCTTGAAATGATTGTGAATTGAGTAATGGGAGGCTGTGGCTACCTTGTAACGGCCATACAAGGGTTAGACCCGCTCTATTGCATTGAAGGAGGGAAATTGTGGATTTCGATGGAAACTTTGCATTGTTTTATTGCACAAGCATAAACTTTATATTGTTGGCATGTATGTTATCTTTGTTGAATAATGCATGTGTGTTTCATAAATGTTTTGAATGACTTTAAATGTCATGTTTCCCTAAATGCATATGACTGCCATATCAAGATATATATTTAACGAGCTTGTTGTGTGCTCACTTCATTCCCTCCAATATTTCAGGTACAGAATCGAAAGAAAAAGGAAAAGCTAGAGATTGACACTTGATCCAGATCCCTATCTTGTTTATGTATGTATGCTTGGAGAAATGACTTATACACATTTTATTTTGCTATGTATAATTATCACCAGACTATGTATATAATATCACATAGATGGGATGGGTTGTATGGTAATGGATTATAGTTAAATATGTTGGTTTGTGAAATACTTGGTGATGATGTATATAATTGTGTGATTAAATGGCGGATAAGATGGTTGGAATGGTTAGATGCATACATGAGATAAATGAATGAATGAGATGAATATTGTGGATGATTATATATATATATATATATATATATATGTATTGGATTTGTTTGTGGTATATCAGGGAAAATGTGAGATGTTCAAATTTATTGGGACATGTTATCAAAATTTTTTGAAAATTTTGTGAAATTCTGTTGAGGCTGGCAGTGCATAGTACACTGTGCTGGTCATGAAGTTAGCCTACGTCAGGGGCGTCATGACATGTATGATTAGATGTACCATGCAAATAATGTTATTGTAAACAGAATGTGGTTTATGATCATCAAAATATCGTTCATATAAGGGACATTTTCTTGTAAGGGACATGAGGATAATTGGTTCAACAGTAAGTTCTCCTTTTGTAGACATATAAAAAGGACATAGACTTAGCCCATACACCAGGATCGTGTGCATGTGTTTTATAAAAATATGCATTGTTTAAATTGTACAAATGACATGAAATATTTTGAGCATGTATTGTTATTTGATATCGACTTGCATATGGTTTATAATATTATTTCAAATGTCATGTTTTGTTAGTGATGCGTATATAATGTCATAGATAGATTATTCATTAAGCTTGTTGTAGCTCACCCTAATTTCCCAATATTTATAGGTGTTGACTACGAAAGCAAGGGCAAGGCTCTAGAGAATTTACCTAAGCTTGTCTAATTGCTAATGTGAATATGTGAGGAGGGAAATGGGTTTGTGTTATTTATTTTGATTATGTATATATATAAAATGGTGGGTTGTATATATGGTTTAAGAATTTGTGAATGTGCGACATATGTGACTCATGGTATTTGGAACATGTTCATGTGAAAATGAAATGTATAAAGACATGGGGGCATAGATATGTTCAATGTGATTATAGTGTGGTTGATTGAATATGATGATGTTTATCAGGTGAATGTGGATTCTCATATTTATGGGGAGGTTCTGCCAAAATGTTTAGTGGTTTTTTGCGTATGTTTTAAGAACGTAGGCTGACAGGGTATCATATACTTTGGTGCATGACATATATGGTATTATGTGTCGAACGTGACGTCATCCTATGGAGGGTTGCGACATGTTCAACCACCTCTAATAACTCCTGTCCCTTTCTCAACACATCCAATGAAAACTAGAGCTCATAATTAGATATTTAAACCTAAAATTTATGCTTATAGAAATCATCCATTGCAACTGTCTCCCATAACCATTGAACCAACAACAGTAAAATCTGTTTTGGTCATTCCTTATTGGCACAAAGTTATGACTGATGGATACTTGGGGTTGATAAAGAATCACACACGAGATTTAGTTCCCTACCAGTCTTATATGAATCTCATTGGCAACAAGTGGGTGTTCAAGGTCAAATTGGATCCTAATGGGAAAGTTCAGCGGTAGAAAGCGAGGTCAATTCTACTGAAACTTTCAGTCCTGTAGAGAAGCATACAATGATTCGAGTTGTTCTAGCTATGACAGTCACATATGGTTGGGATATAAGGCAACTTGATGTTAATATTGCCTTTCTAAATGGCACTCTATCTCAATCTGTCTATATGGTGCAGCCGAAGGGCTTTGTTGATTCCAATAAGCCTTCGTTTGTTTGTTGATTACACAAGGCTTTATATGGGCCGAAGCAAGTGCCACAAGCCTAGTTTGACAAACTGTGTTAATACAAAATATTAGCATAGTTGAAATAAGGGGGGAAATTTTTTTGGGGGCTATTGTGAGTTTTTTTTTTCTTTTTTTTTGCCTTTTCTATAAAAATATATAAAAAATAAAACTTTCCCACGATAATCGCTTTCTCGAAAAAGTGAACACCACCTATATATCTCAATAGGAATCACTTTCCCGTTGTGGGTGAGAATCTTACTTTACCGGTAATCACTTTCTTACTCCTAAAAAGTGCAAATAGGGAAACAATAAACAAGATAATCTTTAAGATTCTCATTCTCATGCCTAAGATTACCCTAGACTAGTTTGAGAATTTTACAAAAATGAATCAATGAAAACCCTTTTAATTTCAAAATGATGAGTCTATCACTTATGATTTGAATTCATATATCCTTGTAGGATTTTGATCCAACTAATTTCCATGTGGCATGCCCACATGGGTTGTCATGTGGCAACCCACTAGTTGTAGGTGGTTTTAGTAACCACCTAAACCCATGCATCCCACGTTTTCTATATGGTGGGTAGTTGCATGAGGTGGTTGTGAGTGATTTGTATAAATAAGAGTTCCATTGAAACTAAAATAACTTGAAGAAGAAAAAGTCCATGTAGTTTTATATACTCATTCTCTTAATCTCGTTAGATTCAAGATCACAATGGCACTTGGGCTGTGAAAAACAAATCACACTCATCATGTGGTGTGATTCATCGTGAGATTTGAATTGGAGGAGCAACGAACACGTGAAACATCGGATCTTGGAACGCTTCCGCATTTGGTAACATCTTTCCGTTCTATTTATTTATTTTGTATTGGAACATGTTAGTTTGCTTCATTGGTATCAGAGCAATCATCGGTGTTTTCGTGTTTGTTAATGTGCGAGTTTTTTTTGAATAAAAACATGGGCCGATGAACATACCCACTTGATCTCGACAGTGAGGTCTTTGAAATGGACCTACTTGCATGTACATAGGTGTGTCATAGTGATTGTAACGCTCTCACAAAATCACTCGGTTAAAAATCGTTAAAAAAAAGAGGGTTCGATCGATTGTCAGAATTCGGCCGGACCTCTGGTTGGTGACACCACCGGAGTGATCGGCGGTCTCCGGAGGTCTGGCCAAACCCTTTCCCGCGCTAGTGGGTCAATGTCGTGGTGGCACCATCACCACCACAATGGTTCGTAGTTGCAGACCACTGGGTGGGGAAGATGATCCCTGCACGTCATCACCCACCAAGACAACCGGGTCAGAGCAAGCCGGTTGTATATTAATAAAAATAAAAATAAAAAATAAAAAATAAAAAAGGCAAATGGGGCTGGTCTAGGCCCAAACCAAGCCTAGGCCTAAACCCAAATCTAGGCCCGAAACAATCTGGGTCGATCCAACCAAACCAGTCCGGTGTCTGAATCAGTTATTAAAAAAAAAATTGGTTAAATCTGGGTCGTTCATTTTTTATGGCTTAAAATAAAAGGTCTTCTGGAATGTTTTAGCAAAAGTCATAAACTAAGACTTGCCTTATTTTTGGGCTATATTTTGATCTGTACAGTTGAATAATTCTGATAATCTTTTGATGATCAAATCCTGGCCATAAATTCTAATAAAATCTAGACTATTGGATTTTGGATGCATATGATGATGCCCTTCCGATGACTATTTGGAAGATTCATGAACTGTTCAGTGGCTACTCAGATTGCGAAATCAAACCTTATGAGGTTGTGAGTTCGAATCTGGGGGAGGCCCTGCACTATTCATCAGTGAATAGTGTAGACAAATGATTCTGGGGTACTAGACGCTGCGGTGTGCTGTGTACTGGGGTGTGACATGTGACTCCCAGTAGTTTTGGATGATTTTCTCATATGTACCATTAGATAATGCAATAATCCTTTTGATGACCAAATCAAGGCCATTAATCATAATAAGATCTAGACCGTAGAATATTAATTGATCAAAAGTCATGATCTTAGAGTCTATTCTGCCAAAGTACTTATAGTGACTTCACATGAATTTTGCATCCGTATGGTCAACTTATGAAAACATACACGTGATCTATAAATCTAACCAATCGATCAATAGGATGATGTATATTGTTCAAATTGAGCATACTTAGATTGAGACCTTAGCACTTTATTTTGTAAAACTTTTGAACTGTGATTCACATTATTTTTCGATGATTAATATGTTTGTCTGGTTAGATTTACAATGCATGTGATCATTTATTGAAAGTACATATATGTTGTAATATAAGTAGCATAGTGATCTAGGATACATACACATTTCTCTAGATAGAAATGATGCATTGATCTAGAATATGTGATTTATTTGATCATTAGACAAACCACAAAATGAACATGATCACTCACTACACAAGCCTATAAGTTGTATGCATTGTTCGTACAATAGATTAAAAAGAAAAACGAGTTGATTAAAACAAAAAAAAAGATCCAAAAGCTTGATGTTGCTCAAGTATTTTAAAATTATTGGAAAAACAAGGGATAATATGTTGACGAACACGTATTTTGTCTACATTTTTTGAATCTTGACAGCACATTAGAGATTCGTTTTACTTTTGGGATCTAGATAATCCTCCTTGCTTTAGGTATACCACTAAGAAAATATATGTGCTTGTAATGCTACATATGCAGTTGAATATTGATCTAATGTGTACTAAATATGAAAATATTGTTGTACATGTTTTTTCTTGCCTTATGATCGTATGTTTAAATATGATTGTGGGTATGCAATATTATGATGAAAAATATTTGCATTGATATATGTTATGCACAAGATTAATCAAGTAACAATTATATGATTGAGAACAATAAGTGATGATTGGAAACATAGTGACCTTTTGATCTTATTTTCTTGAATCTATATTTGATTAACTTGAAAAAATTTTGTTGTAGACATTGATGTGTGTTAGTGGTTGTTGGTATGTAGAAGTGTTAGATATTTCTTTGTGTAAAATACATGACATCTGTTATTAGAAATGTCATAATTGAATTGAATTAAGACAGTTTTGAACAACATAGTTCAACGAGTTCTCAATGAGCAATAGGTGTTTGAGACACCTAGAAATTCAAAATTGTTTTGAATAAAGACATATTGTTAACCTTATAGGGGATCTACAGTTGTTTCATATAGGGAAACACAAAAGTAAATTTGCTCGCATCATGTTGTTGAGCTATATGCCAAGTAGATCTCAAATATGTGAATTTGATGAGTATGTCATTGCCCATGACATTTGACTTGCCTTATGGCTAAGTTTGGGATAACTTAAGCCACACAACTTTACCTATAGACTGTTAAGTTTGACAATTATTTGAGGTGCTAATTTTGAATGCTTATGGTAGCATCTCCTAAACTGTCAAACTATGTTTAAGAACTCAAAATAGATGGACAGAGTTCTTATAAATTTAAAAAGTCTAGGTGATTATTTGATTGTTCCTCTGGTATGGGAACATATGAATGTCAACAGGGCTTGACACATCATGATGAATTAGAGTTTTAGTGTTTATCAGAAGCAACACTCTCAATTCATGCTTCGATAGCATAATATAGTTCCTAGAAAGCGTCAGGCTTTATACAATGAGGAAATTGGATGAGATTGAAGAAAAGGTAGATTATCACGACAAATAGCAACATTCCGCTCAACAAAAGATCTAGGAACCTTCATATAAGATTGTCGATTTCCAGTGGGAGCACAATAGATATATGTAGAAATAACTCCGGAGTAAATATGAAAAGTGTTGACACTTGAAAGTTGGATCTATAAGTGGTCAAACTTTCATACTACATGATGCCTTGCATGCACCAGAAATAAGGCATACTATGATATTTATCATTGTTACTCCGAGCAATTATTTTGAATTTAAACTTCCATATTGCTGATGCAATACTTTTATATTGACACTAAGTATTTACTTGGTACAATTTCTCGTTATCTTGGACACAACACATTTATGTTGTTTGGTTGTTTTCTTTGATAGTAATCATGTTATGAATGTTTTTGTATGACATGCTAGCTTAAGTCATATGAGGTGGAGTACAGTAACATGCTTGAGAAGGTTTATATGACCTACTTGCAATAGTTAATTGCCCGTTTATGAACATTGAATTGCTAGCAAAAGAACAAATTACTTTTTTGATAAATATATTATTGTTGCAATTCCATTGCACTTTCATTTTGACTTTTGAGGCTTAATGATTCATAGGGCAAAACATAATGCCTTATTCATCACGGTTCATATATGATATTGCATGATATGGTCATATCTATATAATCTCATAAATACTGAAGCATCGGAGTGCTTCATATGACATATATTTTAAGTTGCTCTTCAACTTGAATGATATATCAAAGTATTGAGAATAGACCAGTTTCATGAATATCTTTAAGAACTAGTTTTAACATTTTGTGATGACAAAAGGGATTACTAGAAAGTTAACTTGTCACGGCGTCCCTAACGTAGGGTGATGTCATAACCGGCACAGTGTACTATACACTATACATACATGTATACTGTCATACCCTGGGTTGCACAACGTGCCCCCTACCCAGGTGTGGGCGCACCCCCTCGGGGCGAACGCCAGCCATTATGGATCCATAATATTGTCTCATCCCGGTACAGCCACTGCCACTATTCATGAATAGTGGCAGACAAATGATCTCGGTACAAGAGACGTCCTTGTGTGGCGGTGGCTGTACCGGGTTGAGACAATATTATGGATCCATAATGGCTGGCGTTCGCCCCGAGGGGATGCGCCCACACCTGGGTAGGGGGCACGTTGTGCAACCTAGGGTGTGACAAAAAGGCCTTACTCATGAATAGTAAAGGGCCTCCCCCAGAATCGAACTCGAGACCTCCCTTAAGAAGTCTAATTTCGCATTCTGAGTAACCACTGAGCCAATGGTTCAGTGGCTACTTAGAATGCGAAATTAGACTCCTTAAGGGAGGTCTCGAGTTCGATTCTGGGGGAGGCCTTTTACTATTCATGAGTGAATAGTAGGGATAAATAATCGTTTCGATGTAGACCAGCTGCGGTTGGGTTGCTACATGGCGATAGGACAATATTATGGATCCATAATGGCTAGGCGTTCGCCCCGAGGGGGTGCGCCCACACCTGGGTAGGGGCACGCTGTGCAACCCAGGGTGTGACATATACAATATACAATACACTGTCAGCCTCAACTGATGTACACAATTTTTAAAAAATTTCGTCAGCATGTCCTCATAAAATGGACAATTCACAAACTTTACTGATAAATCACAAAGTCAAATCATATATAAACATCCAAATCTACATTCATTCATTCCCATACTCATTCATAAATATATATTCATTATCTTAACAGTATTTCATACCCCAACATATCAACTATGATTCATATTATCACCCCTCTCGTCTAAGTGATAATATATATATTACATGATAATTATAAATATCAAAATAAAACAAGTCTAAACCATTTCCTCCATACGTATATACACAAAAAGGTGATCCTGAAGAGTTTCTACCCTTCTTGTGCCTTGTCCTTGCCTTTGGGATCTTCACCTGAAATATTGGAGGAAGTTGGGCGAGCTACAACAAGCTCAGTGAGTACATCCTATCATGACATTCATATGCATTTATGTAAACATGTAATTAAAGCATTAAAATGCTTATCAAATCATATATGCAATGTTAAATTAATACATACATGCTCATAATTGGGGATTTCGTGCAGTATTTTCAACAAAACATGTAAAGTTTTAATGAAATCCCAATCTCCCACCTTTTAAGTAATATAGCGAGTTTAACCCTTTGTGTGGCCTCTACAGGGTAGCCACAACCTCTCATTACTCATTATACATCATTTCAAGGATTCATAATCCTAGTTAGGACAGTCAACTGCACAATGAGGTCGTTTCTAACACTTATCTGGGACTAATTCCCAACCAAATGAACTCATGTTTGACTTGCCTTTGCAGGTCTAACATACTTCCATACTAAAACATTTCATGAGATTCAATAGAATGCTACAATCAATTCAATACTTAACATGCTTACATTCAAATCATTTGCACATATATACAATGTCATATAAAGGACCGCGTCAAGAAGAAATACTCATAGTGATTTGCTATAAACTAATTCAATTGTCAATCAGCCAATGTCATTACTCTAATTCACTTGCACAACTCCACAATGTCCAACACTATTCATTCACCCTTGAACAAATTCCCAATGTCACCCATATGTTTGCACCATTCCAGCAGATTTAGTTCTTTACACTTATCATCAATTGTTCATCTTTCATATGCCAATCTCTGAAATTATGAAATTCCAAACTACACTTAATCATTTTCATCCAGCTAAACACAATGAAACTCACTAAGACACCATTGCAGGTGCTCCAAACCCTCAACTGGTTCAACAGCTGGGGTGAAACTGTTTCACCATTAAAATACCTCATTCAACAACCAATTCAAACCCAAATCACTTACTAACAACAATCAAACACTCACCAGTTCATAACACTTCAAAATCATCACAATCCAGCATCAAACCTTCATTTTCAACTATCTAATCTAACCATTGAAACCCAGAAAAATTCAGATATGTTGAACAACTTGATGAGAGATTATAAAACTGGGATTTTTAGCTCAAAAGACCAAGATTTTACCTTGGATTGGAGCTCCCAAGCTCTTGCCTTTCTTCTTCCTTTCGTTCCTCTGCTCTTCCTCAGCTTCAGCAACTCGAAATGTGCTAAAAATTTGAGAAAGTCCCATTTAAATTCGTGCAACCGCCTCACCGTCCATTTAAAAAAAAAATGTTAGACAACAAGGAATGCACTTCTCTTTACCCAGAAACTAAATTTTTACCTAGAAATCGTGAGGAGTGCGTTTCTCCCCCTTGGGAGCGCCCTCCTCTGAACATCCTGAAAATTTCCTTCTCGGTTTTGGGCACAGGAGCGCACTCTTTGCGAAAATGCACAAATCCTGCTCTCTGGAATCCACCATCAGGAGCGCACTTCTCCCTAGGGAGTGCGCTCCTTACATTCAAATTTTAAAATTTCCATTATTTAAGGGATTTTTATGATACCACTAACATCCTAGCACACCAATCACTTATAATTCACTCAATTATACTATTTTAAGTCAAATACACACAAATACATTGATCTAAGACCATTTTATACGTATATGCATATAAATACGTCTGACAATACGTATAAGTCAACGATTATATTTGACTCGAATGTACGGGGTGTTACATAACTATTCTTCGAATTTTGCGACAATATGATGTTGTAGAAATCTAGAATAGGAAAATCCCTTAACATGGTTACATCAATAATTTCATAGAGAAAACTATATGTTTTCTTAGAGTTATTGCATTATTGATTGTTGTTTATATGATTAACCATGAGCCCTTAAATAATGTTACTTCCATTAAATTTAAACTTTGGATAGGTGATGCACCTGATCAAGTTCATTAGCAATTATGTGTAATTGCTGATTATGTTCACAATACCTCTTGTAGATATGGAAAGTCCATTCTCAAAGGAAATAAACTCTTCTTTAACAGATAACTTGGAACATTCTTGAGGTTATAGTGTTCATATGTGAACAATAAAATGGAAAGTATTCTTTGGTTTGAATCTAGAGATGTCACATTTACAGAATTATTTTCTTAGCTTTTATGAAACTTCAATGGATCATTTATTAAGTGAATGATCCTGAAAGAAATGTCATTGCACCTCTGAGATGATTACACATCTAATTCTTGATTCAAGTGGGAGTGATATTTACTTGCTAGTTTCAAATGATGAGTAGATGCATGGAAGCACTTGTAAAGGTATTCTTCAAAGGAATAGACTTCTACATTTGATCTGCTAAATAAAAGAAATGAGACTTTTTAACATTGAACTAGGCTCAATAATGGGATTAGAGGTGGTTAAGTATGGACAATAACAGCATTAGTCGAGATCCATGCTCGCCTAATAAGGGGCGCTAGCACTGATAACGCAGTAAGGCATGACAAATATATCAAGGTAAAAAACGTATGGTTGCTTATGCCTGATTAATACCGAGGTCCACTTAAAAGGCTCTTTCTAATCAGTTAAAAGATCTTGTTTCACGGGCAATCTAAAAGGAAATGAGAGTTTATATTGTGAAACCATGTTTGGGACTTGGTTGATCTCTAACCTGGGCGTAAACTTGTTGGAAATAAATGTATTCTCGATATAAATGTCAGGTAATAAGATCATCATATAGACACATTTAGCAGTCTCACTCAACTAGATCAAATAGACCATGAAAAATATTTGCTTCATATTTTTCAGTTTAAGTCTATTTTTTTAAAGTGATATCATCTGACATTGGGCTTTTGACTTACATCAAACTGATGTCAAGATTATTTTATTAAACGTTGACTAGTGGATGAATTGATCATAGTAATAGGCTTTGATGTAAATGATCTAAGAACGCAAAGTTTGCTCGCTCTAACATATTCTTTATGGCTATAGAAATTCATCCAAACGGTGGTACTTGAGATTTCATCATATAATTACTTCTTATGTATTTACAAGAATGATGAAAACTTCTGAATATGTATGTAAGCGTTCGTGAGTAATAATAATCTTGTCTTTGTTTGTCGATGATGTTTTCTGGTTGGAAAATATTTTGCTTTAATTGTTTCCATTTAAGTTTGGTTGTCCTTTAATTGTGATATGAAGGACATGGGTGAATTACTCTTCACACGGGGTGTGAGGATAAATTTTCATAAGTGAAATTATAAACCCATTGACATGGTATAGCGAAATGACGGCTTTAAGTCAAGATTGTGTCAAAGACTCCTATAACATGAGAACAAATGTCCAAAGTACCATATTGAATTGTTATTAAAAGTTTATTGTACACTATAAAATGTATATGTCCTAATATATTGATATATTGATATATTGCTAGTTCACTTCAATTTCATTAATTTAACCTTGGAATAGCACATTATATAAATTAATGTTATGAGGATTATATAAAGGCACAATGGTATGTGTCTATGTCATCAAGACGATGACTTGCGCTTATTAGGTTATTCAGAAGCCAATTGGGGTATGCTATCTAAGAAGCAAATGGCTTACATGATTTATGCAAAGAAAACGTTTTAGCGCCAGTGCATTGAGATCATAGAAAATTTGTTTTAATTGTCAAGTGGCTATTACTCAAAAGAGACCCCAAATGTCATGAAAATATGAAACATATATGCACCATATAACAACATGATCCTATGCTTAAAATAATAGTTCACCCAAAGATTAAGTCTATTTGTTTTTGTTTATAAGGACTATGGGTTGCGTAGCATGCGATAAATTTTCTATTTATTTGATGCATGATGCTTTATTATATTCATGAAATCATGTTGTTCATATCATGCATTTTCTTTTAATACCAACACCAACACACGAGTATGGTCACAGACTTGATTGACTTATTCACACGAGCAATCGCCTCTTGGCGCTTAATGAAAAGCGAGCAGAGATGAGACTTTTTGGCTATTGTTGCTTCGAACAGCAATAAGAGTCAAGATGAGGTCTTTTAGATAAAAGATCGATAATGGATAAGCCCAATATCCATTAGTTTTTTGACCAGATGCGAGATCTATTAATTGGCGCTTTTGAACGGCGAGCTTTAAAGAAATCAGGTTAGCTGTGAGAATGTGACTAGACCAAGTTTTGTACAGTGTTTTTGAGTAGAACATACACTCTTTTTGAAAAGAGTTACTCCACTGTAGCATGTGATTTGGAATCATATGTGTTAAGACGACCGAACTAGGAAGTGAGAGAATGGATCCCTGCTTCCTCACTGTGTGAGTCCTAGATGTCATTTATCATTGATTGATATGACTATAAATATGCCCTTAATACTATTGACTACACTATACAACGAAGGGTTGATGAGTAGCTACTTTGGCAAATTACCTACAGGTTATGTTTGATTCGACCTTAAGGTACTTAGCTGGGAAAACAGTTAATTTGGAGTTGGATAGTGTGAGGGCGACAGGAAGATCATCTAAAAACACACATCTACTTCATATTTTCTATCGCGATAACTTATGTTGCATCATTTGGATGGCAATATAAGTGAGAATATAATGTTAGAACTGGTAGTCTAAGTATAACTCTTTTTGAGTGATTAGAGATATTTGGACAGGTGTGATTAGATGGATCTAGGGCATTATGAGACACTAAAATGAGTTTCTTCTAAAAGGGTTGATGTCTCT
>JAYMFD010001707.1:0-40421 GCA_035771175.1 Paratinospora sagittata
GTGACAGTCTACCTAAGGAGCTAATTTATGTGTTCATTTGGAATTTTTATAGTCGTTGGAAGTTTGTTGGAAGTTAGAGTTTATATTGGAGACCGTTTGAATCATTTAAAACCCGATGAAACTCTAATTTAAGGTTATAGAATGGTAGAATGCACTGTTGCGAGTCCATCGATGCTAATTTCATGATTTTTGGAAACCGTTTGACAATTTTGGTAAAACTTTCCATGTTTCCAATAAACAGTGATATGAATAGTGATGTGAATAGTACTATGATCATATCCAGTGAATAAAATGGAATTAGAATCCAATGAAACTCAGGTTTGAGATCATAGAATCGTAGAGAACTTAATTCTGGTCGTTTCGATACTAAGATTGTGATTTTTGGATATGATTTGATATTTTTAGTAACTAAATATATGATTTTTGTGAGTAAAATTGACTTTGGATGCCTTCGCGAATGTGTAAAACCTTAGTAAAATACCTGTTGAAGGGAGTATAATGGTAGTAGGAATGATTTTACACGTGTCGATGTGGACAGAATAATTCTAGGAATATTCTATATTTTTAATAAAATTGATATATGTTCCAGTAGAAAAATAAAAGTCAGAATTAGTGAAAATATAAGTTGGAAATTTATTTTCACTATTTTTTTTGTGGAAATATCTAGATTGACCACAGAAACGGTATAAATAATTCCCTCAGGGAATGTGGAGCTATTGTAATGGTGTTTAAGTGAGTTTGAATGGTGTTTAGTTGATTTTAATGATTAAATATAACTTTTTTATATGTGCAGTGTTTGAAATTTGGAGTTTGATGTATTGGTGACTTATCTTGAGAGACCATTGGTGCTGAGAATTTGATGATGCATTTGTCATTGGTGATGATCATTTTTGGTTGACATTAGTGGCACACTGACTTAGACCGGTTGTGTAACCACTGTGAGTATAGTTTTCTTGATTTGGTTCTTGTATGATATTGTATACATATAAAATGTTTGATTTTATGCATGTTATATTTATATGTAATGCATTGAGTGTTTATTGATCACGCAAACTGATTTTTAGCGTTTGGAGCTTATAATAATGTCATTTCGTTAGGAATTAGACCCGGATGAAGATTTGCGAAGCCTCATTGTCAGTAGGTCTGTCCTAACAAGGGCTGTGATCCTTGAAATGACTGTGAATTGGGTAATGAGAGGCTGTGGCTCCTTGTAACGGTCATACGGTTAGACCCGCTCTCTTGCCTTAAAGGAGGGAGATGGTAAATTTTTGATGAAACTATGCACTGGTTTATTGAATGAGCATAAGCTATATATTGTGTGCATGTATATTATTTTGATGAATGTTGCATATGTGCGTTTGAAATATTTTAATTTAAACGATTTGATATGTCATGTTTCCTTAAATGCATGCGATTGTCATGTTAAGAGCTATACTCACTGAGCTTGTTGATTGCTCACTTCATTTCCTCTAATATTTCAGGTATCGAGTCGAAGGGAAAAGGACAAATCCGTGAGTAATAATCACGTGATTGCATTCATAGGGTATATGTATGTATGCTTGGAGGAAATGAGTTATATTTTTTTATGTTGATATGTCTAATTATCACATACTATATATATAATATCACCTAAATGGGTTGTGTGGTAATGTGGATTATAGTTAAATACTTTAGTTATACAATGCTTGTGATGATGGAATGAGATGGTCGTATATATTTATCATGTGAGAATTTAATTTGTGGAATGAATGAGATGATTATCTATATATATATATATATTTGATTTGATTTGTGGTATATCAGGAAAAAATGTGAATTGTTCATTTTATGGGGAGATGCTTTCAAAATTTCTATAACTTTTGGAAATTATTGTGAATGTCTGTTGAGGCTGACAGTGTATTGTATATTGTATATGGAATGTACGGTGTATAGTACACTGTGTCGATCATGACGTCAGCCTACGTCAGGGGCATCGTGACACCTATGGTACCATCCACCCCTCCAAAGGTCTTAGGTAAGGAGATTTACTTTCTCCTTTCCTCTTCCTCATTTGTACTGAAGGCCTTTCAACATTTCTTAGAAAGGCTAAAAATAATAGATCAATTGAAGGCATGAAAATTGCTCGTGGAAGTCCATCCATATCTCACTTGTTATTTGCCGACAAATGTTTAATCTTGGGTCGAGCAAATTTTATTAACAGCGTAGGGGTGCAATCGGCCTGGCAAACTTTTGAGGATGCTTTTTGTCAGCAATTCAATTTTCACAAATCATCCATGTACTTTAGTCAAAATGTAGCAGCTGACATGCAAAACCTATTCAATAGGAGGCTAAATATTCAACAATGCGCTCACCATCCTAAATACCTAGGTCTCCCATCTCTAGGACAAAGAAGTACCACCCAAATGTTCCAATTAGTTAAACAAAAAGTGTGGAAGACTGTGCAACAATAGAATACAAAATTGTTCTCAATTGGTGGCAAAGAGGTCTTGATAAAAGCAATAGCCCAAACCCAAACGGTCTACCCAATGAGCTACTTCAAGCTTTCAAAATCCCTATGCCACCAAATCAACTCAATGGTCACTCAGTTTTGGTGGGAAGATTTTGACATAGGTCGAAAAGTTCATTGGAAGAAATGGAATCAGTTATGGCTAGCAAAAGCTTGGGGTGGTATGAGATTTAGGTCCTTGCAAGCTTTTAACAAGGCCCAGCTTGCAAAACAAGGGTAGAGATTATTTCACAATGTTGATTCTCTCGTGGCCAGAGTCCTAAATGCCAAGTACTTCCCAAGATCATCCTTCTGGCAAGCACAAGTAAAAAATAATGCATCGAGAATTTGGCGTAGTATCCTATGGGGTAGAGAGTTACTCAAGCTTGGTGTTCGTTAGAGAATTGGGAATGGTTGGGATGTTCACATGTCAAAAAATCCATGGGTGCCTCATCCTCACACTTTTAAGCTGATTTCCCCTCATTCTCATCTCTTGGAATGCATAGTAGAAGATTTCATAACAGTTGATAGTGAGTGGGATGTAATCAAACTGAAGGAAGCACTTCTCGATGTGGATGTGGAAAAAATCTTAAGAATTCCACTTAGTAGAAGAAGACTGAATGATAGGTTGATATGGCACTTCACCAAAAATGGCCTATTCTTAGTAAAAAGTGCATACCAAATCCAAATGGACCGGGTCGAAACTGCTGAAAATTCACAAGGTGATAGCAACATATCAATGTGGAAAAAATTGTGGCATCTCCATCTCCCTCCAAAAGTAAAGGTGTTCTTTTGGAGACTGATACAAAACACTTTTCCCACTAAGGAAGATCTAGCAAAAAGGAAGATCACCGATTCAAGTCAATGTGATATATGTTTGGAAGAGATGGAAACTGGAGTCTGTGCCATTATGGAATGCTACAAGGCAAGTGAGGTTTGGGATTATGGTCAAGACCATCCTAGAGGTGCTGAATGGCTCAGGTTGATGAGGATTGGGGCCTTCAAAGAAGCTATCTTGAGGACTAGTAAGGAATCACTTGAAAAACTAATCACGGTCTCTTGAGGAATATGGAATGATAGAAATTGCATCATTGCAAAAGAGAAGTCCCAAGAGTCTGATTTGGTGGCGTACCGGTCTTTGGTCTTCCTTGATGAATTCAAAGTTGCCCACAGAAGATATGAGACACTTCAATTTGTTCGTTATAGGCGTTGGCTTCCTCCTCCCCCGGATAAGGTAAAGCTCAATGTTGATGTAGTATTGACAACGACCAAAATCTTGTTGGCGTGGGTGCAATCATCAGAAACTTTGAAGGCCTCCCTATAACAACGTTTGCTTGCAATGTGAATGGAAACTTCTGTCATTGCTGCATAACTATTAGCTATCAGAGCAGGGCTGGAGTTTTCTCTTGAAGCTGGTATCCCTATCCATTTTTTAGACGGTGATTCTCCCTCAGTGATGAACGCCCATCAGGAATCATGACTACCTTTGCACTGAGGAGGGAGATCTTGTTGAAGATTGTAATCTTTTGATTAATTTTGTATATAATAGGTTTCGTTTAATCTTTTGATTAACTTTTTTTACCCCAAAAAAAAAAAAAAGTTAGTTATGGGCAAATTGTTATACCATTTAATTTAACATGGATTAATCAAAGTAGAAAAATTATATCATAATTATAATAAAAATGAATACTTTTTTTTCTTGAACGTGGCTGGCTTCAAGATCAGATCCATGTGATCCCAATACTTGATTGTACGTGGACGGAATATCATCCCAAATCATAAGCAAATAAGGCATTCAAACAAAATCTATTACCCTAAAACTTATGATAATAAAGGTAAATTAAAATAAAAGTATTATCGTAGAGATAAATAAAATAAAGGTACATTTATAAAAAGGGAAAATACAGAAATCTATTAAATTGAATGTCTTATTTGCTTATAATTTGGGATGAGATTCGGTCCACGTACAATCAAGTATTGGGATCACAAGCATCTGATCTTGCAGCCAGCCACCTCAAGAAAAAAGAAAAAATTATACATTTTTATAATAGTTATGATATAATTTTTCTACTTTGATTTATTCATTTTAAATTAAATGGTACAAGTAAATGTGCATGTGCCTTGTACCTAAATAAATTAAATAAAAAATAAAAAATAAGTCATACAGGAAAAAAAAAATGTAAAAATATTTATAATTGTGAAAGCAACAAAAAGGACCAACGCGCCCATGAAAACCAATAAAAGAAAAGAAACATTGAAAAATTGCAACGTATTAAACAAAATAAAAAAAATGAAAACACGTAAAAAGAAAGTGTCGAAATTTTAGTAAAATCAGTTACAAAAGTTTGTTACTATGATGCCCTTTAAAAGGCGTTACTATGATGCCCTTTAAAAGGCAAATCTTCAATTTATAAATCATCCACGAGTCTTTCAAGTAGTTGTCGTGTGTTGGACGTGAACAATAAAGTAGAAATTAAAGTATAAAATAATTAATTATTTATTTATACTACTGATAATGCAAATAAAGTATAAATTAAAGTAAATAATAAAGTATCGATTGAAGAAAACGTAAGTCTTATGCAACAAAGGCTTTTAAATCAAGAAATATGCATTTCAAAATGCGTTCATATATACAAAAGCTAGGAGTTTTCGTCATGTAACAAATCTCATGCACGTTGATTGTTATTATAGTATTAATTTGTAATTTCAATAACTTTTCTCAATCAAATACAATTATAACAGCCCAAAATTCAAAAAAATAAGTTATAGCACATTCTGATATTTGCAAATAAAAATGGTTTTCCAAAGACAAAGTGCATTAATTATTGATTACGTTGCTTCTTTTCTTTTTAGACATTGCTTCTTTGGTAGAGAAGATCGAATCATTCGCCTTTCCCTACTGTATATTCAGAATTAAGTACATAGTCGATTCCTTAAAAAAGCTAGAGCGGCAAGTTTACAGGATTGTTGAGCTAAATAATTCACCTTCCCAAGTTTGAAGCCAAGAATTTGTAATGGGCATTGGTCACTCGATCAAGATGGCTGCTGAAATGTCTGAACCATGCAAGTGTCCTCCCAAGTACACTACATAAGACTGCAACAGGAAAGAGGGAAGAAAAGTAGACAACTTATAGTTATAAAATCAGGAAAGAACCCAACAATATATAGCGCAGATGGTTGCTCCGCACTTTGGCATAGTAATGGTGGCGGGTTCGAGTCTTGCTGCGCAAAGGTGCGTTTCTACTGTAATTTGAAACTGCATTGGAAAGGTGGATCACCGAGGAGCTTTATTATGCCGGAGGACAGATTGTCAAACACGATTATGGAGGTGTTTGGGGCTGAGGTAGCTAGGGTGCGGTATATGTTATTGGTGGGAGATTACTCTGTTCAGGAAAAAAAAAAAAAAAAAAGGAAGCAACAATGAAAGTTCTCCAACAATTCTCCACCAATTGTTGAGATGAGCATTCACAGATCTGTGAAAGTTCTTCGGATTAAACTGGTTGAGAAGAGCATTGGTGTGAAATCCTAGTTGAGAAGATCGATGGTTTTTTGTTTATGCGTTTCTGGTGAAGAGTTTGTACACTGCATGTTAGAAATAGTTCGAACTGTAAAAGGAAATGGAGTAACGATTTGAGAAAGTTGCTGAAATTATTGGGAGGAATCAGCGAGTTTCCAAGTTTTATCAAAATCTTATAAGGATCTTTGTTGTTCAATTACTTAAATACCCCTCAAAATTAAAATTTTAATATAAAAAACAGTTAAACAATTGATAAACAAAAGGTTATTCTTGGAATATATGATAAAATGATCACACCGTGAGCGTTCACAAGTACTTAGTTAACCTAATGCAAATAAATGGTATAATAATCTGCCATAACTAGTTTTTTTTTTTTTTTGATATTTTTTAAGTTATATTTAATTATTTATATAGTTATATGTTCACCCATTTTTAGTACTGGTCACATATAAAATGGGAGTTTTAGAGTTTGGGTCCAAAAGTTTATGTTTATATAGTAAAGGTCCCAAGTTTTTAAAATTTAAATTTTGGGTCCTCTGCAACTCATTGGTCATCTTTCAATCAAATCGTTGTCACTCGATTGGTGTGCCTAACTGTTTTGCCCCTCTTCATAACCCTCTCGGTAAGCAGAGAAATCCCATCGGTAAAAAGAGAAACCAAAGAAACCAACTGAGCATTCTATCTCAATTGTTATTTCCTACAGATCGTGGAATACGACTGACCAATTACTGATCGATCATCGATAGGTAACCGATCGGTAACTAACATTCTGGTCGAACGGTTACCGATCGATTCCTTATCAGTTACCAAATAATCAAAGGAAGGAATAAGTAAATCGGTCACCCATCGATGACAACACAGTAAACGATCGGTTAATTATCGGTAAACACATAAGTCGGTTAAGAAATTTTCAATCTGTGACCGGACGGATGCCACAACCTTACCGTTCTTTAAGTTATCTCTCTGGTAAGTTAAGTGTACCGTACCACTTGACAGAAACTCATCACCTCAATGTCATGTTGAACTGGGGAAGTATACTACCCTTCTTCATTAACAACAAAGAGTCTCTTCATTTACAAAGAGCTTTCGTTAATATCACTCCAGATCCAGGAATTGCATATCGTTAAAGCTTTCGACCGATCGTTGCATATCGCTACATTTTAAAAAAATGGCAAGTCCACTGCTTGTGAAAATTAAAGGAAGATGGTATTATCTATTATGTGAACTTTACCATACTTATTGAACTCTATTACATATACTACTCACTCTTTACGCACTACTCACCCATGCAAAGATTTGAACTGATAGTTTGAAAAATCACCCATCATGTCCAATCCTTACCGTAATATGCATTACCGATCTGTTATTTCTATATTCGTTATTTACCGATTGGTAATTTGTTTGAACATTATTTACCGATCGGTTATTTATGTAATCGCTATTTACCAAGCTTTAGTTCCTTTGATCATTAATTACCGATCAATTATTTATCTATCTCTATTTATCGATCGGTAATTTGTTTGATATTTATTTACCGATCGATTATTTGTATAATCGTTATTTACTAATCGGTATTATCGATCGATTATTTGTATAATAGTTATTTACTAATCAATTCAACAAGTTATTGATAGTTAGTTATGTTTCAACTCTAGCGATATTTTGTGCCTGTGTTATGTCACTATGGTGGTTTGCGCACCATGGGAAAACCATTTGCAACAACCTACCATGGTGGAACATGTAACGTCATTACCGTAATTTATCCTGTGATGTTTGTGAACTTCAAGAGGCAAGTGCTGGAAGCTTTTGGACTTTAACATAATATCCATTCTTACAAATTGATCTACTCTTTGGAGGAATACAAGAAAGAGATATGTACACACTATTTATCCGGGCAAGATGATTTATTGACCATGTTGATTTATTTGAATGTTATGATTGTGAAACTGTGATCATATACATCGAGAAAAATCAAACAAGTACTAATCTGAGGATTCCCAACCTCAATGTACCATTCACGGTCTTAGAAGACGAATGCGATGAAGATTACAATGTGAATTAGTAGCATGGTGATCTTGACAACCCTATAGTTGATGATGAATTTGTGTCATTGGATGATCAACATGATAGTCAAGACTGTTGTACTTCTCAATATTTAATGGATCCTGAAAATAACAATCACGGGCACGGTGATAACAATAGCACTATAGTTGATGATGATTTTGTGTCATTGCATGATCCAATTGGCACACAAGAAGGTGGTCCTCGTCAATGCTCTACAGATTCAAAAGTATATGATTACGTACCCATAGAATGTGCAATATAGATGGTTATTTATTTGAAGAGGATGGTTTCACATGGAAAATAGATTTTATCGTTGGTCAGACATTTAAAGACAAGCAAGTATTTGTAAAAGCATTGAGAGAGAATGCCATGTACAAGAACTATGAGTATGTGGCTACTAAGATGAAGTCAGGTGTTGTATCTGCAAAATGCATTGATGGAAATTGTCAGTAGAGGATACATGCATCCATTGTCAGGGATCGTTTCACAATCAAACGATATGAGCCTAAGAAAACTTGCTCTTTCCCGCTTCGCGGCCGTGGACATCATAATGCCAAATGTTCCTATATTGCTCTATGGATTAGGGACCGTCTTGCCAGTCATCCTACATACACGCCTGCTAAGATAAAAACTGATTTTAGCAAAGAGTTTAGAGTGACATTAAGCTATTTTAAGGCATGGTATGCAAAAGAAATAGCAACAGACCAAGTATTGGGTAAGTAGGGAGAGTATTTTAGGGACTAACCTCGTTACTTCTTGGAGTAGCAACGTGTGGATCCGTATGTTGTTTAGCACTTGACATTAATAGTGATAACACATTTAACAGGATGTTTTGGGCTTTTGGTCCATCTATAAGAGCCTATTTGGGTATTATGCGTAAGATTATATTGGTTGATGGGACACACCTAAGGGGGAAATATCTTGGGCATTTGTTGATTGCTACTGCGTATGATGGTAACAAATGCCCACTTCCTATTGCGTTTGCTATGGTCGAGTCAGAAAGCTCTGAAAGTTGGAAGCGGTTTCTAGAGATCATTGCAGATAGAATAATTGGATGTGATGTCAAATTTGTGTTGATATCTAATAAGAATCAAGATTTACTATGAACCGTGCCAACAATATTTCCCAATGTCCATCATGCATACTGCGTTCGACATTTAGCCCAAAATCTTTGTAGTGCCTTCAAAGATGACACTGCTCGAAAATTGTTTTGGGTTTTGGCTAGAGCATATACACCTATGAAATGGGATAATGTCCTTGGTAAAATAGAAGAACAATGTGGTTCAGATGTGTTTAAGTGGATTATGGACTCAAAACGAAATCATTGGGCACGTTCCATGTTCCCAGGTTGAAGATATGATTTATTAACCACAAACCTTGCCGAGAACTACAATAATGTGTTAAAGCTAGCAAGATCTCTACCACCGGTGAAAATGATCGAAACAATTCGACGTCGTGTTGCAGAATATCATTATACACGTCATTGTAAAGCAGAAGAGATGAATAGTGTGGTTACTAAAAGGGCGCACGAGCACTTAGATGTTGTTTTCGAATGGTCTCAACACAAGTCTGTGATTGCATATGGGAACATGAAATATGGCATTGACACCGAGTTCAAAACAAATCATGTGAATTTGCGATTAAGATCATGCACATGCAATCGATGGTACATTGATGATTTACCTTGTTCATATGTAATGGCGGCCATAACCTATCATAATCATAATGTGTATTCATTTTGAGAGAATTACTTCATGGCTGCGACATACAAGATGACATATTTGGAATTTTTTTCATCCCATGTTAGACAAGAGTCAGTGGCCACAAGCATCTGACTGTCTTCTTGTACTTCCTCCTAAGGGCCGAGTGCCTCCCGGGCGTCCGCGCAAGCACTGAATACCATCTAAAGGTGAAATACGTCATGTAAAGTGTGGTAGATGCGGTGACTATGGCCATAACCGCAAGACATGCAAAAAAACAATGTAACAGAAACACTGGCAGGAAAGTTTTATAATTACTGTTTATCAACCGATCGGTATGTTTTTTAACCGATCGGTAGGAAAATTAACCAATTGGTGGATGTTTTAATCGATGCACTATTTTTTAACCGACCGGTCAATCGTTCGTTGTAATTACTGATCAAGGGAGTTAATTGCAGAATTTTTTTTTTATTTTTGATATTTCTTGTCCATTTCGTAGTTGTTTACATTATTTTAATAAAAAAATTAGATAATGCTTAATAATAAAATTATAAACAGAAAATTCGTCGATCGACAACTATTACCGATTGGTATGATGTCCGACCGATCGGTAAGAACCTTATCAGTTAGGATACCGATCGGTTAATAGTTTAACCGGTTGGATACATACCAGTGGATGTTTTAACCGATGTGCTATTTTTTAACGATCAAGGCAGTTAGTTGCAGAAAATCATTTTTTTTATTTTTAATATTTCTTGTCCATTTCGTAGTTGTTTAAATGATTTTAATGAAAAATTATATAATGCTTAATAATAAAATTATAAACAAAAAATTTGCCGATCAATAATTATTACCGATCGGTATGATGTCCGGTCTATCGGTAAGAACCTTATCCGTTAGAATACCGATCGGTAACCAGTCAGTATCGATAATTATTACCCATTGTCTACTGGTCGGTTGATGTCTTACCCATCGGTAAAAACCTTATCCGATTAGTTATCGTTTGGTTACTGATTGGTGGATGTTTTAACAGACAGTCGGTTCGACTTATTTCTCATTTGTATCAGTAAATATTCTGCTGCTTATTTTTTACGATCCTCTTTCTTCACCGATCGGTAACCGATAATTGACCGATAGTTTATCACTCGGTAACCGATAATTCTTAAGATAGTTGTCCCGACTTCCGGACAATAAATAGGGTTTTATTTGTTGTACAGACCCCCAACACTACTGTTGGAAAAACAAATTCTTCATTTCTTCGAACAGTTTGCTACCACATGCACACCAATGGAGCAAACCATGCAAAACCTCTCATCATGCAAGGCAATTCGAAGCTTTTACTGCGATTTATTTGATGCGAGGATGACATTATTGGACGATGAGGTCTTCGGTCCATTACGGAAGGTGTCGGATCTACAAATGACTGGTGTTTTAATCCATTGTTTTGGTGCGAGGTATCAGGGCAACGATGTTTTTCATCTGGTGGAAAACAAACTTTCTTTAAAATCGGTCGATGTTGCACTTGTTCTTGGGTTGAAGGTCCGCGAATCAACCTTTAGGGATGTGCCTCAAGATTCAATTCCTGATTCTAAAAAGAAATTGTTCCCCTTTGGCGGCGAATCTTTGAGTCATAAGGTTAAGGCCAAACATATTTTGTTGCTCTTCAGACCACTGACTTATCGGACGTCGACTTCAGAAAGCTTGCTAACATGTACAAGTTAGCCTCGTTTTTTATTCCTGATACTCACCATTCCCTTTCAACGAAATATATTGCATTGGTTGATGACATCCAGAGGTGTAGTTGTATATGGTTATTTGATAGATAATTTGGCATCGGCGAAATCCCAGTGCAAGAAGAAAAGATACAATATATATATGGATGCATTCATGCGTTGCAAGCTTGGGTGTATGAAAAGTTTCCATCCTTGGCACCCTCGATGACTTCGAAAAACTTTCCAAGGATATTGAAGTGCACTCAAAGGCACAAAAAGAGGACTGAGATTATTTTTCCTGTCCTCTTTGACCCTTCAAAGGTTCACTCCTAAATTTAATTTACCGGTTGATGATCGATCGGTAAATTTATACAACCGATCGATCATTTTTTATTACTGATTTGTCACCGGTCGGTGACCATTCTTTTTCAAAATTTTCTATTTGGTGCTTTACCAATCAATATATTTGTTAAACCAACCGGTGATTTTTATTACGGATTGGACACCAATCGGTGACCATTCTTCCCGTTTGAAATTTTCTTTACTGGTGTATTTTCGCTTGGTTAACTTTAACCCTTCCCGCGTGGTTAATTTAGTTTTCGAATTTAGAATTTTGAATGCTTTTGAATCAATTACCTATCTGTATCTTATTCAACCGCTCGATGATTTTTATTACCAATTAGACACCGATCGGTGACCATTCTTCCTGCACGGTTACTTTGATATTCGAATTTTGAATTTCCCACCCTTTTGAGAGTCGTAACTTTTCGGTTGATTTTATTTCCCGATCGGTTGATTTTGTTCATCAGTAGATTTTTGATCAATTTTACTTTATTTCCATATCGGTGTTTTATTTGTTTACCGTACGGTGATTTTATTACCCTGACGGTTATGTTTCTTAATGGGTTTTTGTTTGTGTAGGTGTACACGGGCTTTTTGTTCAATGATGATGATTGACAACAAGACGTTATTAAGGAATTAGACATTTCAAAGATGAAGATGAAGATGGAGATGAAGAAGAGGAGGAGGAGGAACAGGGAGAGGGGGCAGATTCTAATATTGCCTCTGAAAATATTGCGGAAAAGCAACAGAATGCTGTTACGAAAGAAGAACCGCCCCAAGCAAGTAGGCAGCCTGGAGTGTCAACTGCAACTATTCATCCTAAGGCTTTCAATGAACTAGCCAATGCGGTTAAAGTTATGAGTCATGTGGTTCTTGTTATGGCGGACGACCTAAAGGATGTGAAAAATTTACAACGACATTTGGTTCACAATTTTTCCAACAAACGTCCTTATAAAAGGGAGCATTTGTACGATCGTGTTTTCTCTACCCCTCAAGCAACTCGTGGAGCCACTACGGCGGTATAATTTTTTCTCGTCTCTGTTAATTCTTAATTATCGATCGGTGTCTTTTTACCTTCAGTAAACCGATCGGTTAACCAATTTTTTATCGATAAATATTCTTGCAGTTCGGTAAACAAAATTTATCGATCGGTGAACTATTTATTATATTACCGTTATTTGTCGTTTTGTATTTTCATTACTGATATCCACACTTTTCCAATACTTTAGGAACCAATGGACGTAGATGCTAACCAATCCAGTGAAAATATAATTTTTGAGGTAGCGCGAGGACAAGTGTGTTAGATAGGGTTCCACATCGGTAACATGTGTCTATTATTAATGATACCCATTTTATGCATATGTACCATTGTTGATTCTTTAGAAGTTAAACTAGTGTCATTTGTTACATGCATAAAATTTGTAGTATATTATCTCAGGTAGAGGACGAGGCCACTAGACTAACTAAGGAAGGAGATCAGAGTCTGAGTGACATTGAAGGACTTGTGTTGACATTGGGCTGACTTTACATAATGATTAATTTTTCCTATTTTTAGGATGACTTTGAACTAAGATTGATAATTATATTAACCACAAGATTTATTTTTATTTTTATTATTAAGTAGGAAAACATCGACAATGTCCTCTCAATGTTTGTCGATGTTGGCACGATGGCTCATTCTCCACCTCCTCCCCCCCAGGTAAAAGAATTTAATTTCGTCGAAGTTGGCCAATGGCCCTAGAAATTACAATCGGTAAGTCGACTTTACCGATCAGTAAATCAACTTTATCTATCGGTAAATACGTACTAGTCAGTAAATAAATTTAACCGATTGGAATACAATATTACCGATTGGCATATATATTTACCTATCGGTATCTTATTCTTTCACAATCGTTGATTTTATTTTTTTGGTAATTTTCTCTACTTGTCATTGTTCTGTGTGCAGCCAACCTCCGAGAGTGGCAGGACTGATGATGCTCCCTTCGCCCCTTAACCTCCTCCACCTCCTTCCCCCCAGGTAAAATAATTTTATTTCGATCGTAACACTTAGAACTTTTTTCTTTAAAATTGATTACCGATCGGTAAACATATTAACCGATCAGTAAACATATATACCAATCAATAGTATTGTTAACCGATCGGTTAAATTTATTTACCGATCGGTAAATTGACTTTTTTCGATGGGTAAATACGTATCGGTTGGTAAATAAATTTAACCGATCGGTTAACAATATTATCGATCGGTTAACCTATTCACCGATTAGTTAAATTATTTACCTATCGGTATCTATTTCTTGCACCAAAGGTGATTTACTTTTTTTTGGTAATTTTCTCTAATTCCCACTATTTTGTGCGTGTAGCCAGCCACCGAGAGAGGAATGATTGAAGATGCCCCTCCATCTCCTCCACCTCCTCCTCCCCAGGTAAATTTATTTCAGTCGTAACACTTGCGCCCTAGAAATTCTGATCGGTATATCGATTTTACATAGCGGTGAATAAGTGTACCGATCGGTTAACCTATTTACCGATCGGTGTGTAATTCTTGCACCAGCGGTGATTTTCTTTTTTTGGTAATTTCTTTAATTCTTCTTATTCTGCGTGCAGCCAACCACCGAGAGGAGAAGGACCGAAGATGCCCCTCCACCTCCCTCACCTCCTCCACCTCCTCCTCCCCAGGTGAATTTATTTCGGTCGTAACACTTGCGCCCTAAAAATTTCGATCGGTATATCGATTTTACATCTCGGTGAATAAGTGTACTGATCGGTGTGTAATTCTTGCACCAACAGTGATTTCTTTTGTTTTGGTAATTTCTCTAATTCTTCCTGTTCTGCGTGCAACCAACCACCGAGAGGGGAAGGACGAAGTCTGCTCCTTCGGCTCCTCCACTTCTTTCCCCCCAGGTACAATAATTTTTTTTTCGATCGCAACATTTGAAAATTTTTTCTTTAAAATCGATAATCGATCGGTAAGCATATATACCAATTGGTTAACCTATTTATCGATCGGTGTGTAATTCTTGCACCAATGGTGATTTCTTTTGATTTGGTAATTTCTCTAATTCTTCCTGTTCTGCGTGCAGCCAACCACCGAGAGGGGAAGGACGGAGTCTGCTCCTTCCGCTCTTCCACCCCCCTCCCCGGTAAAATAATTTTATTTCAATCGCAACACTTGTAAATTTTCCTTTAAAATTGATAATTGATCGGTAAAACTATTAATCGATCGGTTGACCTATTTACTGATCGTTGTGTAATTCTTATACCAACGGTGATTTTCTTTTTTTTGGTAATTTCTCTAATTCTTCCTGTTTTGCGTGCAACCAACCATCGAGAGGGAAAGGACGGAGTCTGCTCCTTTCGCTATTCCACCTCCTCCTCCCAGGTAAAATAAATTTATTTCGTTTGCAACACTTAGAAATTTTTTCCTAAAAATCGATTACCAATCAGTAAGTAAGTTTGCCAATCGGTAAATTTTTTTACCGATCGATATATATATTCACTAATTGTTACTTTTCTGGGTGCAACCAACCTCACGGCCTGCGAGGAGTGATGATGTTCCTTCCTCCTCACTGCTTCCTCCCCCGCAGGTTAACTAATTTGATTTCTTTCATAACTTATAGTCCATAGAGAATAGTCTCGGTAAATACTTATTTACCAATCGGTAATCTTATTTATCAATCGGTAATCTTATTTACCGATCGATAATCTTATTTACCGATCTGTGAACATGTTTTCCGATCAGTGTATAAGTTTACCGATCGGTAATATTAGTTACCGTTCAGTGAAATTACTTACTGATTGGTATATCGTTTTACTTGTCGGTAATATTTGTTACTGTTTTACCTGTGTCTTTACTGATCAAATTTTGGCATTTTCTTTGTAATCTTTGCATGGTGATATTGTTGCATGCAGCAACAACCTAAAGCCAAAACTATCAAATTTAAGAGTTCAATGGATTTGATGCATCTCACGTGGTCTCGCGTGTAACCCGATTTAGAACTGACTTCACTTTTGAAAGAAGCTAAAAGAAAGAGAAGTGATCGGGAGGATTCAACATTAACTTCTCTTCCCGAAAGAACCTAAAAAAAAATATAAGTGATGGGGATGCTTTGCCTGGTCGATTAAAGAAAACCATGAGATTGGTGATTAATGACGAAACCTTGAAGACATCAATTTAAGGAGAGGATTGATCAAGTTAATGCCTCTGTCAAACCCTCGTCCAAAGGCGTTGATGAATTAGCGAACTTCTTGTGAGGGTTGCCAAAAGAGGCAGATAATGTCGTTGTATGCTCGATTGGGAGTTACAAGATCACCGTAGAGCAAATTAGGTGCTTAAAACCACCAAAGTGGTTGGACAACCTGGTCAGTAACTTCAAGTGTTATACTATGTTATTTATTCACTTACTTGCATGTGAGATACTAAATGTTTTTTCATTTTATTTAATGCAACTAATTGACAACATTGCCACGACAGTTGAGCGGATGGCACAAGTGAAGACTGTACGAGTTCTTAGCATTAGTTTTGTTGTGAGTATATCATCTAAACTAAAGTCCTTTTCACTTACTGTATAGCAAATACACGATTAACTATCTGAAATATGAATGCAGCATGCACTACACAGCAAGTGTGATATGTTTAAGAAGTTTATTTCGGATAGCAGCAGGTGAATACGGCATACCAATTAGCCATCTTTCTGGCCACGTCTGACTCTTGTGTCGATCGTGTGGGGCAGTTGGCACGAGGCAAGGTTTGTGATACTATTCTTGTACCTTTACATCAGCCTTCACAGCAACATTGGGCTTTTGCTGTTTTACTTACAACAAAATGACATGTCCTGTTGCTTGACTCTCTGAATAAGGATTGCATCGACCGGTACGCAGCAGATGCTGAAGTGCTAGCCGATTATCTCCCTCGCTTACTACAGTACGCAGGAATTATTCCTGAAGCCAACATGCTTTCGTGGGAGATCTCAGTGCCAAAGGATTTGCCAATGCAACCCAATTATTCAGATTGTGGGATTTTTGTTTTAAAGTACATTGAATGTGTTTTTTCTGGCAAAACATTGTCCTTTGGAGCAACCGAGGACGACTGTAAATGATACAGGATGAAATTTTTGTACCAACTAATCCGTTGTAATAATTTAAAATTTGGTCGAGTTTTATAAAATGTTATTTTGTTAATGTTAGTTTAGAGTCTTAATGTAAGTTTATAACATGTGATTTTTTCCTTTCTCAGTTCCTTATTAGTGTTCGCTTGGTACTAAATTTCTTTACTGATCGGTCAAAGATCTATGTGTTACCGATCAATCAACGATCCATGTGTTAAAAACTAACCAATCAGTTAACAATCATACCGATCGGTTAACAATTATACTAATCGGTTAATTAGCGGTCCCCATTAAATCCCTAAAAGAATTACGAAATGGAAGATAAATATTAAAAAAAAAGAAAAAGAATGATCCTTGAAACTCACCTCTCGGTTAGGGTTCCTACTGGTTGGTTTAAAACTACCCGATCGGTATAGGTTCTTACCGATCGGTTAACCATCATACCGATCGGTTAATAAGCCTTCACCATCATATCGATAGTTATTAACCGGTCGGTCCCCGTTCTGTAATCGATTTTATATTTCTTAACTGATCGGTGAGCTCTTCTTCCTCCCTTGTGGCCGATATATAGATTTATAAGTTCACATTGTTGCTTAACCGTTCAGTCACCGATGGTTCTTTGGTAACTGATAAGGAACCGATCGGTAACCGTTCGGCCAGAATGTTAGTTACCGATCGGTGATCGATCGATAACCGGTCAGTGGTATTCCATGATCGGTAGGAAATAACAATTAAGGTAGAATGCTTAGTTGGTTTCTTTAATTTCTCTTTTTCCCGATGGGGTCTCTCTGCTTACCGAAGTGGTCACGTGAGTTGTTATTAAGAAAAATGATAAAACAGTTAGGCACGCCAACCGAGTGACAACTATTTGATTGAAAGATAACCAATGAATTATAGAGATCTTAAAATCTAAAATTCAATAACTTGGGATCTCTACTTAGCGTCCACGACCAAACTCTAAAAATCCCATATAAAAACCCTCCCCGATTAATCTTCCCAAATCTCTTCCACAAGATTTGGAAAAAGTACTATGTTTCCATTTGATGAACAACCATTAACTACAACACTTCCAGTTTCCTCCATATAAAAAAAGCCTCAGCTTTTGAAGAACATTTTGCCCAAAATCACCTCAAAATCCGATCAAAATCCGATTTTGATTTCTACCCATCTTTCAAAATCTCCCAACAAACAATACCCACAAAGGATTTCTCAATCTTTTCTATATCTTTTTTTGCTTCTTTGAAATTCATGGATGTTTCAGATGAACCAGTGGTTTTGATTACTGGATGCACGGAAGGGGGCATAGGCCACTGCCTTGCACGAGCATTTGCTTCAGAGAAATGCATCGTTGTAGCGACAAGCAGATCTCTGGGTTCAATGGAAGATCTTAAGAATGATTCTTCTAGGTTTTTCCTTCAAGAAATGGATGTTCTTTCTGAAGAAAGCATTCGGAATGTTCTAAGTAATGTTATAAATAAGTTTGGTCGGATCGATATTGTTGTTAACAATGCTGGAGTTCATTGCGTTGGTCCTCTTGCCGAAATTCCTCTTTCTGCTATCGAGCAAACTTTCAACACTAACGTTTACGGTAATCCCTCTTAGTGAATTTGAGAATTTTATGGAAATTGCATCGTTTATGATTGATTTCAAGATTGATTTATGTGAATTGTTTATTGATTAGGGTAGGGTTTTTTTTTTCTTTTTATCAACTGTTTCTGGATGACTCATTCACAAGTTTTAAATTAAGTACAGTTGATTTAGGACTAGTTATCTGTTTGAGTCACTAATTTACTAATTCTTGACTTTCTGTTTAGCTCTAGATGTTTTTTATTGGTTGAAGTTTAGCTGTTACCCTCTTATGCATAGTTCGATGTTCTTCAAAATTTTTGTAGTTATGGATTAACTAATTTGTAGTAAACTAAGAAATATTTTAGTATTTTTACTGTTATCAGTTTGAATCTTGAGCATAATAAGCTGGAGTTTCTCAACTGAAAATGATAATGTCCAGACCAGAAGAAGGAGCTGTGACTTGGGTCGTAGAAATACTGAAGCATTCGAGTTTTTTTTTTTTTCTTAAAGAATTATTGTTTCAACTTATAGCATATTTGAATTGGAAGTTCATAAGTATGATTGTATGTTTTCTTTTGAAATCAGTTCATAAGATATAATCATGTAACTACTTCTAATATAAATATAGGCTTAGCCCCTTAATAGAGCCAAAGAGAAGAAACAAACGTATTCATATAGCCGACCCGTTGTAAAAAGGTTTTGTTAAGTTGAATTGAGTTGAGTTCTATCAAACATTTTTTTTTCTATATGACCACTAATGGAGTCAAAATCTCTTCTGAAAGAATCTCTAACATCATAAACTCTAAGCTTCTATTGCGTACTTCAATTTACTTGCCATTTTCTGAAATATCTATTTGCTGCGAAGAAAATCCACCACCATATACCCCATTACTGTTACAGTATTTGGTGTTAAGATGTGTCAATAGCAGCATGGCCTCTTTAGTGTGAATTTCCTAGACTCATGCATTTTGAATTGCTACAAGTTCCACCTTGGTTTGCATAATTTCCTCAAATTGCGTACTGCGAATCTATTCAAACATACAGTTTCTTCAAAATTCAAGTGTTCGTTAGTTACTAACTCCTTTTGAATTTAGAAGATCTTATGACACATCCTCCTAGTTACACACAGACCGAGTGAACCAGAGGCCTCAGGGATTCTAGTTATTGTTTCTATGTTTACTTGGCTTCTCTCTTGTCAATTTCTCTTCTCCCAATAGATTCACCAAGGTCTGTTCGTTTTGGGAAATCTTGAACGAATTCCCATCAGAACAATGTGAATATTCATATTGAACATATACTCCTCTTGATTAAATTTTGGTAGTATTGATAGATATCATCTATATACATTCCTCTCGTGGCTAGGACAAGGTATGATTAATGGTAATGATTTGAGTTACAAAGTTTTGTTTAAATACCTTAATTGCCAAAAAGAATCAAATTTATGAATGATAGCAAAATTTGGAATTTTGTCATGTCCGTCATGTTTTGTTCTTCTTGAAATGTGAAATGTTTTCGTCTTTGTTTTTAGGTCCTATGAGATTGATTCAAGCAGTGGTCCCTCATATGATAGCTAGAAGAAAGGGAAAAATAGTAAATGTTGGAAGTGTTGGAGCTTTAGCACCGGGACCATGGGCTGGCGCTTACACTGCATCTAAAGCTGCTCTTCATGCTCTCACAGATTCCTTGAGGTTTGTAAAATATCCATTGCCCACTTTCTGTTTAACTTCCTATTTCACATCCTAACAATACCTTTTATGAAATTTAGGTTCTTAAAATACCTACTGAGATTTTTTTTTGGTATCAAGTTCATTTCTTTCAGTGCAAGGAAGTTGAAGTATTCTCTTATTCAGTAAAGTAAATTGACCACTTACTTAACTCATGCTTACTTGTAATTTTTTTGCCTCACTTTATTACTTCAATGTTCTCTACCATAGTCTTCTTATTTTCACTTTTTTCATTTCTGTACCCTCATTCTCATTTTCAAATAAAAAGAAAAAGAAAATATCTTTCTATTCCTACTCCTACTAAAATATATTTTTCTTGAAGATAATATTCAATTTAACTAATGTAGAAATTATGAATGAAAATAGTAAATATGTATTAAAAAAAATACAATTTTTTTAACAAAAAAAGGTATAAAATTGTATTTTTAATAAATAATATAAATAATTGGTCTTGCAGGTTGGAACTAGGGAGTTTTGGGATAGATGTGGTAACACTAGTACCAGGGGCAATTAAATCAAATTTGGGGAACAGTTCCTTAGCCAATTACAGCAAGATGCCAGAGTGGAAACTGTACAAACCATTTGAGAGTGCAATAAGATCAAGAACCAACTTTTCTCAGGGATCCAAAGCCACACCTGGGGATGAATTTGCCAAGAGAACTGTGGCTGCTGTTCTTAAGAAAAATCCACCAGCTTGGTTCTCCTATGGTTCTTTTTCCACTGTTTCTGCCATTTTGTACCATCTCCCTCTTTCCATTAGAGACTTCATTCTCAGATTGGCCCTCAAAGCTTGAAACCATTATTGGAGACATACTACTGAAACAAACAACTTCTCTTTATTCTATTTAATTTGTTTGCTCTTTCTTTCATATCCTATTTCATTATGTGTTTGATATGTTGTACATGTTCAACTCTTTATTACATACCCTTTCTCAGATCTTCTTTAATGTATAAATAGTGCTTAAGAAAAGACAAAAAAAAAATCCCAATAGTGCTTGAATGTGAAAAAATTACACAAGGGTTTTTTATTTATTTTTATTTTTTAATATTACTTGTAATTTCTTTTAATTAGTTAAAATTTAAAAGAGGGAGGTCCAAACTCATAATGAACATTTACATAGTACTTAATATGGTGGGGGTGATAATGGATGGCAGTTCCAGCATGGGGTTGATTTGTTGGTTCTGATAGCGAATTACGAGGTGCGATTAAGGAATTCATCACAAGTTTGAGCCCGTTCTCGTCAATTACTATCGGGAGAGGTGTCTTTGTCCCTATAAATCTTTAAATTTGAAATGATTAGTCTCGTCCTAAAGAAGATGAGGACTAAGGGTGACAATTTATGTTGTCGTATTGTAATCGATTATGTTGTAATTGTGTATAATGAAATATATTGTAAACTCAAACACAACACGTTTAAATAACGTGTCATTATATGTAAATTCACACTCGACACGTTTAATAAACGAGTTAAACAGGTTAACCTATTTATAACCCTTAAAATTTAAACAAGTTCATTCTAACTTATTTATCTTATATAAATTTTAAATTAATATATAAATAAAAAATTTTAAATCATAATTATATAATTATATAGTAGTAAAAATTAAATAAAATATTATAAAGTTAGTCTCAACACATAATATAAAATATTAAAAAAATTTCACACATAACATAAGTTTTAACACAAAATATAATCGTGTTAAACAGGTAAATTTTTAGTTTAGCAGGTCTATCTAATTTTGACCTAAAATTTAATCATATTTAATTAAGTTTAATTTATTTTGATTCACAGGTGTTTATACAAAATTAAAATATGTTTATATCAGTAAAAAAAAGACACATGCCCTTGTTGATAATGAAGAGCAGTAGTTAATGAATGATGTTGGGCAGTTGGGTGAACCGCCAAATGGGTTTTAAGTTGACATTAATGCAGCAATTATTGTATTTCCTATTTTATCGTACATGCGTTTGATAAATGAGTTTTGTTTTTTCTTCCATTGGTTTAATAAATTTGCCTTAATACATTTAAATATAAAATATGTGATAGGACGTGATTTTAATTATTTATTCATTTATTCAAAATAAAATTGTAATAAATATTTTATAATAATTGTTGCTATAATCTTTTTAGAAAATAAAATAAATATTTTTTTGTTTGTAGCACTGAAAAAGTAAATATGTGCCCAATTAAAAGTAAGAATACAGGTCTGAAAAAAAACAAAAAACAAAAAACAAACGGAATATAGATATTAATATCTACATTCGTTCATATGCGGTTTCTAACGTTTGTATTTTATTCGAGAGGTCCTAAAACCTCTCAACAAGCATTTGCTCATTTTTCTCAATTATTAGCTGTCTTTTCACCTCAATAGACATGCAAAAGTTGAAAATCAGTAATAACATGAAATTATTGATTTATTCTTTTACACATTAAATTTATATTTTTAATAAAACACAAATAAATTTCTAAAGAACATTATTGCAAAAAAATTCTCATTATTGGGAGCTTCTACTTAAATTCACTGTGCCCACTCTTTGCCTTGAATTAAAAATACAGATCAGGAATTGGTTTCTAATTTTTGTTCATTATCATTGTCATATTGTTTTTCTTACGACCACAGAATATCCGAGCTAGCTTGCACACGCGTCAGTTAGTTCCAGTGGGAAGTGCACACCCACCTCACAAGATATGTACCTTAAAACAAGACTCTGAACTATGAGTCTTTATCAGTCCTTTTTTTTTTATATACTAATTTAATTAATAAACCTAACTTTTAAAAAGAAATTAAGTCGTTCTTAATTTATTAATTCCCTTCCCTTGCAGTAACAAAAATTAACCTAAAACCTATTTTTTATTAATTACACCAACTTTATGTTGACGAGTCTTTAATGTCAATAAAATAAAAAAATATATACACTTTGTTCTATTTAATTAATATTAAAAATATACTAAAATACCTATTAGAATTATAAAATTACAAATCTACCAAGGCAACCCATTTTTCCACAATCATTAGTAGTACTAATGGTAGTAACAATAATAACATAACAATAATAGCAATAATAATACTACACTTTTTAACTTTGAGAGAACCAAGTGATTTTGCCTATTTTGAAAATCAACCTTTTGCCTGCAAAGGTATATAAAAGCCAGAGTGCAACACTTTCTCATTCCCTTCTTGTTGATCCTTGGCTCCCCATCCAAAACTTTTTTTTTTTTTTTTTTTTAAGTAAGAATTATCAGGTTTGATTCAATTCTTCTCCTCTCCATCTTGCACAAACAAAATGGACAAATCCCTAAAATGTTACATCTATTTCCCAAAAACCCCCCCAAAAGAAAAAGAGAAAAAAGAAAAAAAAAAAGGTTACATTGATCAGAACTATCTATAAGATCACCCAAAAGAACTAGAAAAAAGAGCTCAGTGAGGCTGATGAGGGTGACTATAGTACACCATACCAGGAGGCTGAAGTGGGCGAAAACTAGGAGGTGCTGGAGGTTGCTGTATCAATGGGCTCGGTTGCTGCTGCACCAATGGCACTGCCATGTTCATCATATGTGGTGGTGCAGGTGGTGGTGGACCTGGTGGTGGAGGTAGTGGAAGCATGTTACCATACCCATACGGTAATCCTGACATAACTGCCGCAGGTGGCTGCGTGTATTGTTGGGAAGGTGGTGGAGTCAGAAGCAAATGATGATATTGGGGCTGTGACGTCTGCATCGACGAAGTTTGGTGCATCAACACTGTCTGTGTTTGATAAGGATTGCTTGCAGCAATGGAAAGTGGTTGTGCAGAAACATAAGCATTGGAATCCAAGACAGCCATCGGCTTTTCAAGTCTGGGCCTTCCGTCACTTGAAGAATTAGTTGGCATAGAGGAAAACGAATTAGACGAAGTGGGCGTTAAACCAGCATTCTTTGCCTCCTCTGCTGCAAAGGTGGATAGAACAGATGTCATAATCTGCTGCGATGAGGTTGAAGCAGCTAGCTTGTCTGCAACTTCTGCAGCAATGTCTGCTGCTGTCTTTCTAAGTGCTTCTCCTGCACTTGGAGGTGTTGCTAAAGCTGAAGGTTTTGGGGCTGAAACATCAACAGCTTCATTGTTAAGACGTTTTCGCATATTGCATGCCTCCACTACCTGAGCCTGTGCTACCTATTAATCAGAAGAAAAACCACATGTTATAGATACAAGTAAAGCTAATATATTGTCATAACAAAATTCTTAAGTGCAAAAGAAAAGCATCAAAAGTGAAGAAATCATTTACATTAGCAGGTTAAGGTGTTAGGATCATCGATCAGTAAGCATCATCGCTCAATACAGAGCAATGATTACTTGGAAACTTCAACCCCAAAACACATCTTTTTTCAAATGTTTCTATGTTTTCTATATTTTGAATGCATTTCTTCAGTAGGCTGAGTTTTCTTTGTTTTTAGTTGGTCCAAGCATATTTGTGGGTCTTATAAGTTGCCTGGACATCTTCATGTTTTTTTCTCAGCGGGTATGGAAATGTGGACTTCCTGTTTGCGACGTTTTGTATGTTTCATTGGAAAAATAATGATAATAAAAAAAATAAATAAACAAGAACCTTTGGCAGGCAGCAGAAATTCTATACTGAGAAAAACACTTCCTGAAATTTCTTGTCAGTAATAACTTATCTGGCTAAAGACGATACCGAGAACATCCTCTTCTGATAAGATCTCGTTCTGTAGCAAAGAAGTGTTCTGCTTGTATCTTCCCCACATGACCCTTAACAGAATTCATCAGGCTTTGCTATTGGTTTCAGACTAGTTAGGCCTCTTTCATATAATGCCTATTGGTGTTCCAAAAGTCCCCTTTCGGAATTGTGGGGAGGAAGATTTCATCGAATTGTCTTTTAGGATTGAAAGCCAGCTAATAACTAGTTAACTACTAAAAGTAATTGTGTAACACCTAATTTCTCATTAACACAACTATTAAATCAATAATTAACTTAAATATTCCAGGTTGAAAAAAAAAAAAAAACAATACTTGAAATAGTTCAATAGGAATTTACCATGTAATCATAACTAGTGAGCTAATGCTACAAAAGTCTAAAAATTAGAAGTTTCATACTCACCCTTCCTCTAAACTTCCACCATGGATGATTAGTATCTTTCCAGCCAATTCCTTATCTCCATTTCAAAGCAAACCAATCTCCAAAATATTTTTACAAGTTTAAATAGCTCGAATAAACAGATTCAGAAGACTATGTTGATTAAAGAAATGAATAAATTACTAAGTAACCATTTCATATACCCTAACCTGTGAATTTTGTTGAAATCATACAATCTTGATGGTAGCCAAAGATCAAAAATTCAAATTCACCCTAAACTTTGGTCCTTAAAATTCGGAATTAATTTAGGTCCAATTCGATGTTGTTGAAGTATAAAAAATTGTATTGAAATGTTATAAAGATATATTGAAACAAACATAATTCTATATTTAAAAACTCATTAAATTATGAAATGTAATGGTTAAAAGTAAGATTCATATTCTACATTACTTGACACAAATTGCAAGAGTAACAAGCTATTTTGTGACTTTTATGCTTAAGATACGTTGAAGTCATATGGATTAATGATTCAAAGTTTATAAATTGCATGTTCATTTTTGTTTTAGATTAGAGTTTTGAAAATCTTATTTTGCTTATTCCTTGAGTGATTCTTCAGTTTTTATCCATTACACATGAAATTGTATTTCAATCTCATGTACTATTATTCTTTAGGAATATATTCTAACAAAAGTTGAAGTAGGCATTGATTTTATTTATTTTTTAATACTTTGTGCTTGAAAAGTAAAAAATGCTAAAAGATTTTGAGTTTTACAATTATTTCAACATTGAACCTAACTTCAATGGAATTTTCATAATAGTTTGAATACTTTTAGTTTGCACATCGATAATTGAAAAATCGATACAATTTGATGAAAATTTTGAGAATTATGTCAATTGTCAAATTTTCATTCCATGATGCTGTCTGACTATTACTTTTTTTGCAAGAACATTCCACTCCCAAAAAAAAAAAACAAGTTAAACCTAATTGGCAAGAACACCTGTGATATGTTGCAGAGGCGGGTACCTAATTGGTGCATATCCCCCCATTGTTGCCCATTCTGTTTGCAGGAAGGTGAGAGTGCGGAGCATATTTTCTTCTCTTGCCAATTGGCAAGGGAGATTTGGAGCAGGTGGCTCTCTTTCTCGGGTGGTCGGTATAGAATTCCTAGATGTAAATGAGGGACTTTTGCTCTCCCATCTTCCTAATCTTTCTAGAGCTGAAAAAGAAGCGGGTTTTATCTTTTTTTTATGCTACTCTTTGGTCGTTGTGGCTTGAACGGAACGACAGAGTGTTCAATAATAGTCATAAAGATTGTAATCATCTATGGGATAGCATTATATTATTGGCTAGCACTTGGGTTTTTGCCTCCCCTTGGGGCAATGGGATATCAGTTGCAGGGTGGTTATTAAATTGGAGCGAGTGTCTATTGTAGGGGCGCCATGGTTCTAAGGAAAGTTTGGGGTACTTTGCGAGACCTCGGCGATTGTGTTTTGTTGATGCAGTTTTTTTATTATTTTTTCATTAAATAAAGTTTGTTTCTCTGTCAAAAAAAAAGAAAAACCTAATTGGCATCAATGAATTTGGTTTATATCCTATGATAATTCTACTAAAATTGGATTGTAGCCTTGTTTCTTTACTCTTGTATCCACATCCACACTTGCTAAGTGCAACTAAGATTTATTTTATTTTATTTTTATTTTATTTTTGAGGAGAAAACTAAGATTTTTTTAATTCACTTGATTGTAGTCGATGCAGTTTCGCATAAGCACTAATTTGGCTATGACAATTTCAACAGCTTAGCAGACATAAGACTACTTTAAATCAAATACAAAGGACAAAAGATAAGTATAAAAGAAACTTAAATATGATCTGGCAAAAGTGAAGGAAAAGCATGTTTCATTTAGAGATTTTCAAGTATAACGACCAACATACACACCTGTAATTGGGTTCGAATGTTTTCCAGCTCAGATTCCTGGAGAAGTTCACTTAGTAAGTACCAATTTAATGAATTCATAATTTTTTTACATGAAGGAAGCCCTTAATCATCCAAATTTTCTGTGCGTCGGAACTTTGAAACATTCATGAACATGACAATAATTCTATACCTGCTCATGCAATGCTTCTCTTAACTGGGACACCAAAACTGCCCTTGTTGCTTCAACTGATTTAAGTTTCTCAATGCTCTGCTTTAGAAGGGTTTCCTCCTCCTCCAGCTCATTTGCTAAAGTTGTCCGCTTAGGGTCTCCCACTGAGGAACAGGTAAAGCCAATTCTCAGCAATAATCCACATAAGCCTCAACAAGAGCCACAGTAGATAATTTATGTTAGAAAAAGGAAACTAGATAGAAAATTTAGAATAAAATAGGATTTTTGGCAGAACATCACTTTACAATGAATTCAATTAATATTGTTACCACTGGGATAGACAGCATCAAACTCTTTCTCCATTTTCCTCACGCGATGAACTGCTGACTTGCATTTATTCATATATAAGTCTTCATTGGGATGTTCACTCAGAACGGAATGGAAAGCAGAAACAATTTTCTCAGTGGTGCCTCCAACAGATAATTTCTGGTTTTAAATGATGGATCAAATGCTTAGTTATGTTATGTCCTTGTTGAGGATGTTGGCAAGAAAAAAAAAAAGATAAAGTGAAATTGGAGAACGAATCAACTTTTCCACAATGAACACCTGAAATTAATATTGAACCATTGGAAAATGAAAGAAGAGACAGCAAGAAAAGGCTCTTACTATTCTAACAGAGCGTGAATCCCTCTTCACAATTTTAACAGAACGTGAACGCTTTTTGTTGAATTCCAAAGGAGGGAGTGACTCTTTTCCGAGCATCAAGGCTTTAAGACTCTCAGCCCGAGAGCCAAATACTCTCCTTTCTTCCCAAATAGCCACCTACCAATTTGTAATGCACCTTTTAATAAGATCAGCTTAGAACTCAAACAAAATTTAAAGAAAATCACATTAGAGTAATAACTGATATTCAACAACAAGGTTGCTATGCTTGCTGCATGTATGCACAAGTCCATGGACATTTCTTAGGCATCCTATGAACAAAATCAACAAACCCTCAGGTTTGTTACCAATTTTTTTCTCACTGGTTTATCAGATAGTAGTGCCTTTCCCCACACTCATGGTGGCCCAAAAGTAAGCAGAAGACATAAGCAAGACAACCAACCAGTACTTTAACCTGTTTCTCTTCCAAGAAAATAAAAAATCTAACCAAACTGTCATTTTTTTTAAAGTTTACAATGAACTTGGAAAGATCAATTTGTACTTTACTACATATAATGTTTTGAAGACTTTTTATAAGTCATCCATCATCATCAACAAAATTAATATTACAAATGTGAGATCAACTCATTTTATCTCTCTTGAAAATGTTGAAAGTTCATAGTACTATCCATAACAAATTAAATAAGCATAAATAGTCCATGTCATAAATGAGCATCTGGTATAACCAGCTGACTACAGAGGTAAATGAACAAAACTAGTGGCTAGGTCTTGGTGACAAGAGCATGTTACAACCATTTTCTACAAAAGAAGATACTGCTAACATATGCATCTCTGAGCCTAAGCTCAGTCCTAATTAAACAGTGTGAACAAATATGTTGTACATAATGAAGGTGTCATTTATTTCAGTAGATAGCTTTTGTGTTATTATACGAAAAATTATCAAAATGGCTTACCCCAAAAAATTGTTGCTCTTGCTCATCTGGGCTAAAGTTTCTCTACATGCTAAAATTTTCGGCTAAATGACACGCGTAAAGTAATTTGAGAAAGAAAAGTGAATTAAAATTTGCAATTAATATAATAAGGATAACCTTTGGAGAAAGGGAGAAAAAATACGATCAGGTATAAGCAGCTCCAGAAACTTTGAGGCCTTAGGGGAGAAAAAAAAAAAAAGGCCCTGCATATTCATTATTAATATAAATATGTTAATTAAATATTGAATTAATAAAAGGTTTTGTTTAAGATTTATTCTTCATTTCTTTTTACTTTATGACGCATAAATTTATCTTTCTTCATACTTCATTTGTATAATTTAATACACAAAAATATATTAAAAAAAAAAAAAAAAGGGAGCAGATCCATTTAATCTTTCTTGGACAAAATCAATCTAAGGTAAGATTTTATTAACTTTGATTCAGATAAATTTATTTCAACAAAAGGAACTGTTATTAGTATTGACAACAAGATTCTATAAGCAATGTATGCATTTGGAAATAAAACTACTCTTTTTACATAGGTGAGTGTTTCAAATTTCAATTATGTACCAGTTAGGTCAAGATTTAAGACAATGCTTTTTTCATAGAATCAAATGTACTGACTTTAATTACTTGAAATTACTTCAATGTATTCTTAATTGAGAAGAATGCTTGATCTATTATGTAAATAAATAATCAATTTGAAGAGCAGGGTGTTTAAGTTTATTCAAGTTACTGAAGGCTCTAGGGAAGCAGCACTCATTGTTGAAGGCTCATTTTATAAGCCAACAGTAATTAATGAAATACACAGCTTTGATAGGACTAATTATAATAAGGCATTTAATTAGTCATGGACCTTGGTAATTATGGAGCCTAAGGAAGTTGCCTACCAATGGAGCAGGCACTGCAATCAGATATTCCTTGAGAAATGAATAATCTAATGGCCAATTGGAAGCACAATTTCAAAAGAAAGTAGTAGACACATACCAATCTTGAGACATTATTCTTCCCATGATCATCACCATTCTCAGAAACATCCTTGAGTGCAGCAGGAAGAACTTTCCAGAACTCAGTAACAAATTCATTTCCTTTTCGCTTGCTGTTCTGTAGAATGTCATTTGCAAGATATAAGAAGGGAATTTTCTCTGCTGTCTGTGAACTACGAAATTGTTTGGCCCATGTAGCAACCACCAGTTCTGCCTTCTCCCGATGAAAGATACACCAATGTGAAAGAGCTATTGAAAAGTTAAGTTTGCACAAACAAGCAATTGACCAACCAATATCATACTTTGAGAGTTGAGAAACTAAAAAGAATTAGATTTGCAACACTCAAATTTATCAAACAAGACTAGACAGGACATTACCAGTACAACGTTATAAAGAAATGCAATACTTCATCCAATTCCAATTTGATTGCAATGTCAAAAGACCCGATTTAATATGTCTGCATACCCAAAAAAGTGTATGAATTGTAGAGAACTAGAACCACAGTCCCTCCTATGAATTTGGGCTCTCTACTTCAAAAATCTTTGCAGAGATTCTTTCTTATCTATATACTGTGCCATTACAATTTTTGCACACTTGTTTCAAATACATAATAAAGTCGCCAAGGAAAATTAAAATAAATTCCCCATCAATAGGGTTTGACCCCAGAACTCAAAAACATACCAACAATAAATAGCTCCCATTTTCCTATTATAAACTGGGAGAGAAGAAGATGAGAAATTCTAAAATGTTTTTTTTTTCTTGTTTATAAATAGGCCTAAAGCATGTATAACAGAGAGAATTTGAAGAAAAGAAAGGATACTTTCGATACACTGTTGGGTGCTGTTGAGCTTGGAAAGCTTATCAGCAAGTATCTGCTCATTGAATACGCTATTCATCCCACCTCTAAACCCCTCCTCCTTCCCACCCACAAATTTATAAATTCTCCAAATCAAAAGCACCAAACCCACCTGAAAACATGAAAACAAACGTCAAAAAAAACAACAAAACCAATCATTTCAAAAAAAAAAAAAAAAACTAGAAACCAAAACCCACAAACAAATCATGAAAAAAGAGAAAGGGTGGTGGAAGAAAATTCACAAGAAAGAAAACATCCCAAACAATGAAAATGAAATCCATACCACATAATAAAAGAAAATAATAATAATAATAAAAAAAACCTGAAGATGAAGGAGAGAATTTTTGGATTGAAGCTTCTTCTTCTTCTTCTACGTCAGCAGAAGAATTTAGTCGCCAACATTGCCCAAAAAAAGATAACTTTTTTCTTTTAATTTTTTTGAAACCCTAGACGCTTGGGAGAGAGTAGTAGCGACATTGTACCGAAGAAAATTAAGAGAAAAAGGCAAAGATTGAAAGCAAAGGTTGGGGAGGAGAAAGAGGAGTGAGTGAATTTTAGCAGAGACCGCAACTGCAAGGGTTTTGATTTTGTTTTCTGTTTATTCCAACACAACAGAAAACAGATGAGAAAATTGAGACTTCTCACTGCTACGACCTTCGCGGTTCGCGCACCGTTTTTTCTTCTTCTTTACTTAAATAGGTCAGGATCCTACACAAATCCAACCCGAAATTTATCTCTTAAATATTTTAATTCGATTAACCTTTTTAAATTAACTCTCCATTTTATTTTATTTTGGTCTTTTACGAAAAAAACTCTACATATTTTAAAATTTTATTATTTTAGTTTTGGTGAGCCATAAGTTTACTTTGATTGGCGAGAAAAAAAAATTTAAAGAAAATAAAAAAGTTACCCGTTTAATTGTCAATATTTTCTCAAAATTTTTTTTCTACCTTTTTTATTTTTTCATCAAAATTTTCTCACATATAAAAGTAAAAATTTTTAGTATTATTGATTATATTTTATGTTTATATTTTACTATCTAATTTTTTTGATAGAGTAAAAAAATATTTTTTCATATGTAATTAAATAATCATAAAAAAATTTATTAAAAACATTTTTAAAAAAAAAATTTTCTCAACTATTAAACAGGGCCTTAGGCGTGATGAACCTATAATGAGCATGACAAGCATTCCCTTGTTATCACATTACATGTAAATTAAAATGAAAATAATTGTTCAAGGAGATGATTTAAAAATCAAAAAACATATATTAAAAAATGACAAAAATATACAATTCAACTCGAGGTTTATTTGGTAGAGATTTTGCTTTTTTTTTTTTTTTTTTTTTATAATCTAAGTTTTTACGAAAGAATACTTACGAAAAGTGGTTAATAACCTGCTTGCCAACTTTATTTAAAAAGTGCTCGTATTATTTGTTTTAATATTATAAAAAAATATGTATCATTTGATTTACAAGACTATAAAAAAATAAGTTTGCTCTCTCCGTTGTGAACAAAGTTCAAATTTTAAAAGAAGGCCTTTAGATTAGGGTTCAAGCCTCTAAAGTTTTATGTTATTGATCTTTCTCAAACTATATATTATAATGTGACTTGAGAACACAATTTCTCATAGAATTCATAAATTCACACAACTATGGACATGGCCACAAAACCATTTAACAATATTGTTTTTCATCTATTAATTATTATTTCAGTTCTATCGAAAGAGGCATTGGAAGAATCTGCACAAAATTTTAAAAAATACATACATATATATATATGTTAAAATGAACACTTCAGCAATAAGAAACAATATATTATTAAGATTTACTTTTTCCTTATTGATGAATTGTTCACAAACTATATTATGGGAGTGATCATCCATTAACAAAAAAAAAGAAAAAAAAAAAAGAGAACCTTTAGATTTGGATAATAAGAAACTGCAGATTAACACAACACTGCCACATGAATATAATATTATTCGAAGTACAAGTTTAAGCCTAGCATAATAAGTCACAAAATGACTTGTTTTCTTAGAAATTATAGAGAGCTAGAAATGGTTAAAATATAAAAACTACGGGTGGGAAAAAAAGCAAGCATAGATAGAAACGGGGATTGAACAAAACCTTACATTCATAGTCACGTCATATGGCTCAAAACACTCAAAATCTTCAACTGAAACTATTTTAAGTCGGCAAAAATAGTGATCACAGGTACCAAGAATTTGTCTGCTATTTTTGTCTACAGTAACAATCCATGGAGGTTTTACAAAGTTCTGAATACTACAACCACATGGACTGAGAACCACCAACCTAACAATAATTCTACAAAGCAACAACAATCATGCTACCATGTAGAGCAAAGCTCACAACATTTTCTACTGAAACTATTCTGATGTTCGAAAACCCTGGATTATTCTCAAAATCTGCCTAAAATAAGTATATTATTATGATACAGCAAAAACCAAAATCTGGAAAAGCTTGCCTGGATCATTCACGGCTTCCAGGAATCCTTCAGACCTGCAAAGATCACATCATACATCAGTAACACATCTTTACACCTAGGTACAAACACTGCTGCAGTGCATCACCATGAGGTAACAAGATGATGTGCCGTTGCCTCTTGGCTTGGGTGGTAACCTCCCTCCTTACCCACACTAGTGGGTAAGGTTCAAATCCCACCAAGGACAATAAAAGAGGATATCTTCGGTTTGGGTCCTAGTTTCCTTGTTTGGCGGGCCTTAGCACCCAAGTTGTAGGGCCTTAGTGGGGCCCTTTGGGTTTGCTTATCAGGGTCAGCATGAGCCACAGGTTCTCTCAAAAATTGGTCTTGGCTGCACTCTTGTGCTCTTGTCTGGTGATGTATGTAATGTTGTACTAAAAGATAAAAACAAAGAAGATGATGACGTACCTTGACTCCTACTACAGCTTGGTGTTTCTACCCTGCCCAGCAAGCTTTGCTGAAACTTGTTCTTCAGACAACGGTAGATAGTATATCCTAGGAGTTGCCCTAGTTTTCCTGAATAGATCGTCAAGTGTGACGATAGGTGGATCGGGTTTCTTGGGTAGCGGAGGCGGGGGCGGAAGGGGAAGTCTTTCTCTTTTGGTGAACGGATCAGATAGTGGTGGCGGTGGGGGTAAGGGAGGTGGTGGTGGAAGCTGTTGTTGACTCAGCTGGTGCTGGCGAGGGGAAGCTTGGAGCTGGGATGGTGCTGGAAGTGCGATTGGGCTGTTGCTGACTACTGCAGCTGGGGACTGAGGAGGAGCTTCAGCTCGCATTTTCACTTCATGGGTATCAACAAACTCAACAAGAAGGAGCCGTCCTCCATTTGAAGGCCATTGCAGGTTGTACAGAGCATTACGGGTCTCAATGGCTTCTTCAACGGAGGAGTACTTCACAAAAAGAACATTGAGAAAACATTGTGAGAGAATAAGCCAGAAAAGTAATATCATCAAAGCATCTCATTGAGCGATTTGAAGAAACTATAAAGTCTATAATAAACCAGGAACTTGATTGAGGGGAAGCTAACTTCAAATCACATTGGCCATCAAAACTCAAAAGGGAAAAACAAAAGAATTAAAAAACATGCAGAAGGTGAAAAAAAATGGTCAAAACAGGTCAACTGGAATATCACCCACTCAAAACTTGAACGTGATCTTCGTCTCTTGTCCCAACTATTACTTTCTCTTTAACATGAAGAACTAAATAACTAGAATTGATGGAAAGTACAAGAAAAAAATGGTGGGTGGTTATAATCATAAGGCATGGTTGAATATGGAGAAGAAACCGCGCTTCCTATTTTACCTAGAAAAGGCTAGTGTGTTGCAAGTGATATGTAGAGATCACTCTTCACAGGCTGAATATTTTCAAATTTGTTAATAATAAATAAAATAATTAAGGTTTTTAAGTAACTTATATAAATCTCATAATCAAATGAAAAATACACTCATGTAAAAGATATAGCCATCTATTCTTCCTACAACATATCTACTTTTGCAGCAAACAAAATTTGATTGTTGAAAAGAGAGAAATATAGGAACTCATCTTAGAAATGAATTTTGAGTATAGGAGAATTAAGTCGATCACGTTTTAAAAAAATTAAAAATGTAAATGCACTTAAATTAATGATATGATAGCTAATTGTATCCATTATATGCCCACTTCAAAACAAATTGAGAGGAGAAAGGGAGAATAGGAAGCATACCGTAACATAGCAATGAGTCTTAATCTGGTCCATCCAGAAACTGCAAACATTACCAGTTTTTGCCAGCAGCTCTTGTACTGCTTTCAAAGTAAATGGACGCAGAAAACGATCAATTCGAAGAGAATTAGTTGGAGGTTTTGGTGAAGGTGGAACTGCCAAGGTAAAAAGACAGAAATCCCCACTTAGATACAAAATAAACTTTCTGGCACATTTGAGAAATGTGGATACCAAACCACAATTTCTTACCAACACGTTCCTTTGGTGCCTCTCCACTGCTAAGGTTGGAATCAGACCTAGTGAAGTTACGTTTCAGAATGACAGACTGATGCGCATCTTTTGGTGTTGTTGGACTGAGATTTGAGGTTTGTCGTTCAGGAACTTTGACTGCTTCCACTGCCCACCTACGCTGCCTCTTTGGAGGCTCGTCATTCCTGACCACTTCTTGACCTGTGCATACAGAAAATAGAATACAGATATGAGTTACCTCCAAGAGAGCTTATAATACATACAAAAAACAACTTGAGTTCAAGCCCATGTCAGCTAGGAATTTCCCTTCTTCTTTTTCTGTCTTTTTTTTTTTTGAGGCACTAGCATATGACTGTTAAAAATAAAAGTATGCTAACTGAACTGTCTAAAGTGCATATAACTTGAAAAAGTCTAACCAATTATATTTTTCAACTGATATTCACGTCAACTTATTTCATTCAAATACTACTCAAATTATACTTAAGGAAGCAATGCTATGAATGGCAAGGTAAGTTCAAGGACTAAAGCTGCATTTTGCAACTACTCTATAAATTACATTTTCACTTTCATTTCTGTAATACATTGATTACATTCTAGAATAAGAATGAGCTCTTAAATGGATAGCAAATGTAACCTAAATATTATTATGCCAATCCAAGTTTCTCATAGATGATGAAGGGAAACACCTCATATGAGATGCTAATCCAACCAAACTCAAAAGAAACTTAAAAGGAATATCTCATTCAAAAATAAAATTTCCAAAAATTTATAAAGCTTGTACAGGAAACAGAACTTTAATGCTGACTTTAAGATTATATAACAAATCTAAGCCCTTCATCTTGCATAACACACATAAAATTTATTATAAATTTTCTAAGAAATGAAGTACTTTAAATTTCTTTAAGTTATATTGGACCAAATTTCTTTTGAATCTATTAGATGACCCAATATGATAGCAAACCAGATTTCTTCTCCTTCATATTCTTTTTTTTTTTTTTTTACCTTAATCATAATCAAAACTCAATACTCACCAGTCAAAAACTACTCGTTGGGAATCGCAATTGATGTCTCCTATTTACAATCATCAAAAATTTGTAAAGACAATTAATTGATGACAATCTATTTCTTTCTTTCTTTCTTTTTTCTTCTCCCAAGTTATGTACTCTTGTCATCATGAAAATAAACTGAATGCAAATATTTCATTTCCTCATAACCATTGAATTACATAATTCTCCATTGAAGTGCTTGAAAAGAGTCACCATTAATAAATAGCGTCTCATTACTAATTTCATGTTTGAACCCATGTGAGGAAGTAAACTCCAACCAAATACGCAAGTATATCAGTGAAGAATAATCTCCATCTCCAACCACTACTTGAAGATCTCTAAAAGTAAAATCAAGGAAAAACAGTTATGTGGTGTGCTAATCAAAGTGATAGATTCTTCTCTCATTACCACCACCACCTGCCCAGCCCAAGGAAAAAAAATCGGGAAGCCTAAATTTTTGAATTATACCATAATTACTGCTTATGACTACCTAAACTAGAAATAAATTTAAGGCTATTTTTATGGCCAGTCAATGGATGAGTATTATTATAATCTAAACTACACGATTTTGGAATACTAGGGTTTTGGTTCAGATATAACTGTATTCAGTGCGAAACACTAGGATTTGGATCCATTTTCCCATCTCAAGGTAAACCCTTTAGTCCCACTAATGATGTTCTCTTCTATTTTCATCTTCTTTTTTTCTTTTGCTTTCTTCTTCTTCTTCTTCTTTTTTTTTTTTTTTTTTTTTTTTTAATAGATCATTACAAGCATATTTTCATAGAAAGGGTAACTAGGAATTGAACAATCAACTAGGTCAAATACCTACGTAAAAATCACAAATGCCTTCTTGCCATCAACCACCTCTGGAATGACAAGTATCATTTTTTTGCTTTTCTTTCTTGTCCCAGATAAGTCATAAGCTACTCTCCTTAAAGGTTCAATACAAATAGATGACCAAACTTGGTAAAATGTCCATCACACAATCTTATGAGCCTACTTTTTACCATGCTTCCCAAAGTTTCCTAAATCACAAGCTAAAACATTGTTCTATTGATTATATCAATAACAAGAATAGTGAGAATAATGATATTGAATGGACTCAAATGTTAGTAAAAAAAAATCCATTTAAATAACAACAACAAAAAAATTAAAATGTAAAAACTCAAGAGAGAATGATTAAATGATTGACAAGATATATTAAACGTGAACCGAATGAGGAGGATAGTGTTCTCACCCCAAAAAAAAAAAGTAGCTAAAAAGAACCAATGTGGATACCACTTAGCCATATAAATTTGGATGAAGTCCATCTTTATTGGTCAATCACCATTGAATTGGATTGATGGATTAGACATCCCACTATATACACATTCTATGTTGCTCCCCTCATGCTTGCTAATCAACTACCATTTCAAAAACTTATCTTCACTTAAGCCTTTCTTATCCCACTAATCAAACTAGCTCTTTACAAAGTAATCAAAGGCACAAGGGCATTTGAGGCAACGAAGGGCCTTGGCGCCTAAGGTGCAAGGTGCAAGCCCGACTGTCTAGGTGAAAAATGAGGCATGAAATGCTTTGAAAGAAAAACTCAGCAATACATCAATTAATAATTTGAATTGTACTTCTTAACCAACGAACCCCATTTCTGGCAAAAGAATTAGAAAGACAAATTAACAAAAGTTTTTTTATTTTTTTGATCATATATTATAATGTCCATAGGAGCACCAATGTTTTACATTTAATAGTTGGTACTAATATTACTTTTATCTGCTTTGATGTTAAAATTTGAGTTTAATCAAGAAAAATTAAAGCAAGAAAAAATACGAAGCAACACATAACAATAGAATACCTTCTAAGAGAAGATAGCTAGAACACTAATGATGTCTACACCTAAATACCCCAGTCCGTATATGAATTAGATACACCAAAAACAATGCCGAGGCCCAAAACCATAAATTAGAAACACCAAAATTGGATAAGCCACCCCACAATGGCACTCTAAAAGTCCTCTTACATTTAGCTATACTTCTCCTTAATTTACTTGTTTCATGTTGTAAAACCCCTACATGCAAAATAATTTCAAAAGCAAAGGTTCTAGAACAATTATTTTTTTATTTTCTTTCACCTATTGTCACTCAAGCATTCAGATAACATTGTGCCTTGGGCTCTTGACACCAAGAAGCCTTTGCATTGTTTATGACCAATCACATCAATCCATAACCACAATATCCAACACATCATTTAGTAAACATAAGAACTTGACATTTTTTGTGATTTTAACAAGTTGACTCGAGTCACTTGACACCCAAGATCAACAAAGCCTTCAGTATATGGCAATTGATACAAGGCATGACAGTAAAATCAATAAGCCTATTTCATAACCACCAAGATTTGTGAATCAAAATGTAGGACATGAAATACTGTTTTAGAAGGTTCCAACTTCCAATATTTATTTTTTAGTTACTTTCTAATTTCTAGTCAAGTTTCCTACTGATATCCCCCGTTCTTGAGAAGAACTCGTCCTCAACATAAGAAGTTGTAATGGTATTAAAAAGTTGCTATTATGTTATGGATAGCTTAAGAAAGTTGTTTTTAGATGTTTTAGGAAGTTTCTAAATTATTTCAATGGAGTTATCTATACAAGGAGCTCCAATTACGAGTTTAATTCATCAGGCATTTTTATATACATCCCACAAATCATAAACAAAAGTTAGAGACATTCCAAATAAGTCCAAATCATGGCAATGCAAAGAGAGAAAAGAAAGACATACCAAGCTTACCTTCATGTTTCCTTTTCTCAGCAGGAACAGCAGGAATGCTCTTATTATCAGCAGGAGTATCCTTCTTCTCAGGAGGGAAATTAGCCTCAATTACTGGAGATTTCTCTTTTACAGCGCGTACTTCACTTAAGTCACTTTTATCTTCCAATTCATCAGAATTATTATGTGAATCAACGTGCTTACTCTCCAATATGTCCTCCTCCATAGAGTCATCACCTGAACTTCGATCCAAATTTAGTTTTTCTGGGGATCCCCCATCTGCACTACCAATTTTTTTGCTAAGGCCCATGTTTGCAGCATTCGTCACATCTGTATCTTCCACAGTGTCCTGGTTCTTACATGGCTTCTGATCATCCAGTGGATGCACATCTTCACCATTGTGAGGAACATCACTGGATAAAGATTGCACCATCTCTGGTTTAACATTATCTAGTTCTATAGGGAAATTATCAGCATTCAAATTATCCTTTAGTTCATTCTTTTCATTAATTGACACAGAATCAGTAGAAATAGAATCATACTTTACTTGAAACCCTAAATCAGGGCTAACCTCAGATACCTGGTTTTTTGGATTGGACAATTTCAGCTCCGCATCCTCGTGGGGAGGCTTTAGATTCTCTTTGCTTACCTCAGTATCATTTTCCTGCAACTCTTGACCACTAGATGCTACATGGGTATCCAAACTTTCACTGACCTTAACATTGCCTTCTGTAGAATCTGCAAGAACCACGGGCTCCTTGACCACTTCGACGGTATCAGCACCAACAATTGATTCTCCATCTTGGACTTCTCCAGTAACCAGATTGCCCGGACCATCATCAAATTTAACTATTCCAACATCATCATCCAACTTTACAATTTTATTTTCGTCATGCCCACTACTCTCAACTACCCTAGCATTTTCTCTTGAAACTTGAGGTTCAGGTTTGCAATCAGATCCATCACCAACTTCCTCAATGACAGAATCCCTCCCAACAAGAATAGCTTCTTCTTCCTCGACATCTCCCTTCTCATAGTGAAATGATTCTCCACTGTTTTCAACACCTTTTTCGTTGCTAACTGCTTCTTGCTTTTCATCATCGCCCTCAGTAAGAATAGCCTCTTCTTCCTTTTCATTATCCCCCTCATTACGAATAGCCTCTTCTTCCTTCTCATCATCCCTCTCATTATGAATAGCCTCGTCTACCTTTTCATTATCCCTCTCATTACGAATAGCCTCATCCAAGCGTCTAATCAAATCATCTTTCAATCCTCTTGTGGTAAGCTTCCGTTTTTTAAGCTCCTCCTTTAACT